>CM040189.1:7913365-7940865 GCA_022606455.1 Callitettix versicolor | reverse complement strand
CGTTTGCAATTTTAATCCAATTTGATTCGAACTTGATAGAAATCGATTTTGTTAATAGTTTAGACAAGTTCGTCAACCGGGAAAATTCATTCAACAGTTTCAAAATGGCGGCCATTTCGAATCTTTACAAATTCCTAACTTTTTATCTTAAACATTTTTTTAAAGTCTGATTTCCCCACTGACGTTACAATCACCACCCTTCTGTATTTTGGCTATGAGAAATTTCTTCAATATCTTAATTTGCGGCAAACGGTATTCTCAGATTGATTGCGTGTAGTTCTTTGAAGTGACTACTTCTTAACGCAGGGTATGGGTGTATGTTTTGCACGGGCGAAATTCAGTTTGCAGTCACTGAACGACTTACCGACACGGAACGTTCTACCGTCACGGAACGCTCTACCGTCACGGAACGCTCTACAGTAACGAAACGCACTAACACATCCATACGCGCACTCTAGTGAACATTATTATTCCAAACATTATTATAACCTATTATTATTTTTTGTTTAGTGATTAATAAAACGTATTTCTGAAGTGAATACTTGTATAGTTGCAATTGACAACTCTGGTATAAACATTTGCTTTCGCGTCACCGTCACGCTTGAGTCCGTAATGCATACCTCACAGCATATATTGTTCTTGCATATATCTGGATTTGGACTACTTCTAAACAGCTGATTTCGCACAATAGCTTCAATCAATTGAGGTTATGTTTATTATTTTTGTTGATTTTAAAAATGTGTGTTTTCTAAATTTGTGTAGTTAAATTGTTTAATGTATATGACCTATACGAATTTTTGATTGCCAGAATCACAATGTATTTTTGAAGTGAAAACTTGTATGGTCGCGGTTGACAAAACATTAGCTTGAATCCGTAATGCATACCTCACAGCATATATTGTTCTTGTATATATCCAGACTGGAAGTCTGGATTTTCATACGCTATAAATCATCCCATCGTCTGCATTAGCCAAAGTGTGCACAATAGTCGGACGTTACACACAAAAAAAATAAATAAATAAAGATAATCTAGAGCCGCCTCGGTGGCCTAGTTGATAGCGTATTGGGCTTTCACCCCGAGACCCAGTTTCGATTCCCGGCCAGGGCTTGGCATTTTCATACGCTATAAATCATCCCATCGTCTGCATTAGCCCAAGTGTGCACAATAGTCGGACGTTAAACACAAAAAAAAAAAAATAAATAAATAAAGATAATCTAGAGCCGCCTCGATGGTCTAGTTGATAGCGTACTGGGCTTTCACCCCGAGGACCCGGGTTCGATTCCCGGCCAGGGCTTGGCATTTTCATACGCTATAAATCATCCCATCGTCTGCATTAGCCCAAGTGTGCACAATAGTCGGACGTTAAACATAAAAAAAAATAAATAAATAAAGATAATCTAGAGCCGCCTCGATGGTCTAGTTGATAGCGTACTGGGCTTTCATTCCGAGGACCCGGGTTCGATTCCCGGCCGTTGCTTGGCATTTTCATACGCTATAAATCATCCCATCGTCTGCATTAGACCAAGTTTGCACAATAGTCGGACGTTAAACACCAAAAAAAATAAATAAAGATAATCTAGTATAAACTGTGACTTATGACAGAATCTTTGCACCAAGTTCACCGAACACAGATAATACACATATCTCTGAGCATAGCGTATTAGCAAATTGTTCAAAGTTTATTGCATCTGTGCATTTAATACGCGATAAGCTCGCACGAACACATGGTCGAGTGAAAATAACCAGATGGTAAGTTATTAATTTAACTGAATTAATCGAAAGGGCAACGCAGTTCAGGTTATAAAAGATGAGGTTCAAGAATTGCAATATTCAAAAAATTGTTTTATAATTAATTTAGATACGCTATTTGGCGCCATAGTTTTATTTGAACTTTGAAATATGTTTTTAATTTTTAGTACAAGTATGTCGTACTACACTACGTACTAAAATTGCATTAACTGATAGAATAACAGTTACACTTAGATAAATGTTTAGTACAAGTATGTCGTACTACACTACGTACTAAAATTGCATTAACTGATAGAATAACAGTTACACTTAGATAAATTTTTAGTACAAGTATGTCGTACTACACTACGTACTAAAATTGCATTAACTGATAGAATAACAGTTACACTTAGATAAATTTTAGTACAAGTATGTCGTACTACACTACGTACTAAAATTGCATTAACTGATAGAATAACAGTTACACTTAGATAAATTTTTAGTACAAGTATGTCGTACTACACTACGTACTAAAATTGCATTAACTGATAGAATAACAGTTACACTTAGATAAATGTTTAGTACAAGTATGTCGTACTACACTACGTACTAAAATTGCATTAACTGATAGAATAACAGTTACACTTAGATAAATTTTTAGTACAAGTATGACGTACTACATTACGTACTAAAATTGCATTAACTGATAGAATAACAGTTACACTTAGATAAATTTTTAGTACAAGTATGTCGTACTACACTACGTACTAAAATTGCATTAACTGATAGAATAACAGTTACACTTAGATAAATTTTTAGTACAAGTATGTCGTACTACACTACGTACTAAAATTGCATTAACTGATAGAATAACAGTTACACTTAGATAAATTTTTAGTACAAGTATGTCGTACTACACTACGTACTAAAATTGCATTAACTGATAGAATAACAGTTACACTTAGACAAATTTTTGTTTTATATAAATTATTACAACAGTTAACTGTACAAATTATGTTTGTATAGCGAAATTACGCGTCAGCTGATTTCGTTAGCGTATTAAACACGTTTTCTTTGCAAATTAAACCAATCGGCTGCATTCGTTTTGTAATTAGCAAAGTCTAATAACTTAGGCCTCACTTTTACAGTTTCTTGATTCAAAACATTGAATATTTTTCTGTAATGCCCGAAAAACATTTACAGATTTTCAAGCGATGATAAACTATATTGTTTTCGGTTTAAAATAAAATCCGATTAAAAATGAATTGAGTTAAAAATAAATTGAGTTAAAAATAAATTGAGTTAAAAATAAATTGAGTTAAAAATAAATTGAGTTAAAAATAAATTGAGTTAAAAATAAATTGAGTTAAAAATAAATTGAGTTAAAAATAAATTGAGTTAAAAATAAATTGGAGTAAAAAATAAAAAAATAAATTGCAGTTAAAAATAAATTGGAGTTAAAAATAAATTGCAGTTAAAAATAAATTGGAGTTAAAAATAAATTGGAGTTAAAAATAAATTGGAGTTAAATATAAATTGGCAAACTTAACACGTGAAACACTGACAAGATTTCAAAAGTAAAATTTATGGGTGAGATATCAAAACCTAAAGATAAATACAGGTGTACGCCAAGGTGATGGTTTATCACCTCTTCTGTTCAACTGTGTTCTGGAAAAATAAGTTGTCAATACGTGAATTTGAAATGTATCAAAACCTATTAGAAGCTAAAATCACCTCTTCTGTTCAACACAACATTTCGCCAGTAACTTTGGGGAAGAAAAATAAAGGCATTGAAGTGAGTTGCCTGGCATTTGCTGACGATTTTGCTATATTGTCGGATACCCTAAGAAATGCAATACAAATCAATCTCTTAAACGAAATAGCTAATAAAACAGGTTTGAGAATCTCCTTAGAAAAAACTAAATTTATTACAAACATCAAAAACGCTCCGAATTTTTTTGGTCACAGATATTGGTGCAGGGGGAAAAGTAAAGGAGTTCAAATATTTGGGAGAAATGATCCGAGACAATGGCTTGGAGAAGTCTGCTGTTGAAGAAAGGGTACGCAAAATGGAAAGAGCATATGGCATCACTAAAAATGATTATAACAAAAGTGTTTATCTAAAAATCTTAAAGGCACTACACTACAGTAGTGAAACCGGAATGCCTGTACGCGAGTGAATGCTTGGTACTAAATTATAGTTTAGATAAACTGAAAATACTAGAAAGGAGAATCATGAGAAAAATTTTAGGCCCAGTGAAGACTAAAGAAACATGGAAACTAAGATCTAATGATGAAATATACAGGAACATAGAGGACATGACAGAGACGATAAGGAAGAGAAGACTGCAATTTTTTGGACGTATGTACAGGATGAATGATTCAAGACTAGCGAAAAGCATACTCAAGTACGTATGGGATAAAAAGTCAACAACTAGTTGGATTCAAGAGGTAAGGAAAGATTTAGAAAGAAATAATATAAAAAAAGAAGAAACGCTGAACAGAGAGATTTTTAGAAAGAGGATATTGAGTACGGAGGAATTCCAAGGAAGATTGCAGAAGAAACCTGGTGCGAAGTGGTCCGGAGACAGAAAGAAGCTGCATGGTTAAAGGATGAGGGAATATTGGAGGAAACGGAAGAGAAAACAGCTAAGTGTGAAGAATTGAAATTGTCACGTGGTCCCTAGTAGGCCTCATCGAAAGAAGAAGAAGAAATTCCGATTAAAACGGCACTGGGGCATACGGCAATTGGAATATCTATTCAGCAGTTGAAATATTATTTTTAATACCAGAAAGGGTTTTTGTCATACTACATTATGGAAAATGTGTTCTCTATCTATGAAACCAATAATTACAGTAATTTTATACTGTGAACTTATTATTCTTTGTAATTAATGTATAGAATTTTTCAATTTGAAAACAATGTTTATTTTCAAAATGTCTACTCAAAACAACAGTATACTTTCCAATTATCTTTAGGCTTATTATTGAAATGAATACTTCTTATGGCGGGGTATGAATGTATGTTTTGCACGGAAAAAAATTCAGCTTGCCGTCACGCATCACGCTCTTATATATATTTTTGTTTTAAAATGTATTTTTGAAGTGAAAACTTGTATGTTCGCGCCATTATATTACTTACCCAGTCCAACTTAATTATTTAGTTTTATGACCAGTGTTAACTGTGTAACAGTGACGTTTTATACGTTTATTATATATTGGTAGGTGTGAATAATAAATATTTAAATGCCATTATACTACTTACTTTGCAACTGAATTATTTAGTATTCAGTTTTGTGATATGTGTTAACTGTAGGCTACAACAGTGACGTTTTAATAATATTTTATACTTCTTAATATAATATTTTAAATTTGAAAGTTTGTGTGTGTGTTTTTGTTTGTTATTCAATCACACATTAACTACTGGACCGATTGAAATGAAATTTAAAATGAACACGGTTTAGGTACCTGAGATGGACATAGATGTATTTCCGTTTTAAAAATCTGTATCCCTGTTATTATTTATTATAAAATTATTGTTTATAAGCTTACATTTGCAATGATTTTAATTGAAACAATCTTATAATTCCAAACAACCTGCCTTACCAAATTAAAATATTGCAGTTTCCATTGAAGTTGGCATTTACAGTGACAATTAATAAGTCACAGGGTCAGATATTAAGAGTAGCAGGAATACATTTGGGACTCCGTGCTTCTCCCATGGTCAGTTATAGGCTATTCTAGTGTCGAGTAGCAAAAATCTATGTCTTGGCAAAAAACTGTAAAATCATATAATATTGTATTTAGAAATATATTAAACTGAAATGAACGTACTCATGATTTTGAAAATCGACTGTAAATTTTATTTTGTGGTGTAAAATATAGCCATAACTCGTGATAAGTAGTCACTTCTGTCGGCAGTCATGCCACTGCCACCTTTTTTTAAATAAATTTTATTTTTATTTGAATTTAAAATATGAAATTGTCGAAAGACAAAATATTCTGTACTATACCAAAGAACTTTTATCCTATTTTTAAAATAAACCTTCGTGTAAGTATAATTTCCATAAAACCAAAATAAAATTAATTAGAAAAATACTATTTCAAAAAACAGTTAAGGGTTCACGATCATTGTCCAATGTAAGTTTGCAAACAGTACAGTAAAAATGTACAAAAGGGATCACCCTATTAATAGGGTGTAAGAGAATTTAAGGGCACTACGGTGCATACCCTCATTGACCGTCCTTTGTCACGGGTCAAGGAAGTGATCCATGGTTCCGGAAGTGCGACCAGGCAAGACGAAATCTGACATCGGCTGTGAAATTACCGATTCGACTCTCACACTAATTCCAACCGATGATATGTCGTTATTTTATCTGTGTCTCGTTCATTCAAACAATCCAACATAGTTTGTGTTGTGATTTTTATTTTAGTTTTCTATACTTTTTTATTTCAAGCGTAGGACAATCCAGCTACGTTGTAAATCCAGCACCGGATTTGTAAATATTCGAGAAATCGATATATTTTGAATGATTGCTGGTCGTTTAACTATATTTGAACAAAAGTCTTCTTAATCAAAATCTTTAAAGTAAGCGTAACATATTCCGTCATTTTTTCTTACTACAGCTAATGTACTTGGGGGGAGTAACTAAAACTTTTAGAAATAAGAGGGTGCATAAATATTGTACAAACCTTTCTTCCGTGTTGTTACCACCCACAAAATTCCAATTCTGAAAGTATCGACGAAATAAACGAATAATTGAGCAAATTTCTCAAAATAGGTTCATCAGATTTTGCTCATTTTCGGTTCGTTTGTGACCAAACGAATTCGTGATTTTGGTGAAATTGTATATGTATTTTCAGTTTACTCGAATACCGTAACATTTTTAGTGTTCAGAAAGTAACGAGACTTTTTACGCGGGTTTGGAGGGTCCGATTGTCAAATATTTTTTTTATTATGTTGGCATACATGCTCTTGAAGTATGATAAAACTTTCAGCTGTTTTCATTGTTGACTTTGTCTGTGACAGCCACTAAGGTTAAACGTGTTTTTATGAGCTCGGCGATTTTCGTTTGTAAAAAGAAATGGATCAAAGAATGTGTATCAAATTTTGCGTTAAAATGGAATAAAGTGTAACAAAGTGTGTGAAATGTTAACAAAGGCTTATGGTGAGTCTGCTATGAGTAAAGCAAGAGTTTACGAGTGGTATAAGCGTTTCCAAAAAGGCCGTGAAGACGTTGCAGATGATGAACGCCCTGGACGCTCCAGCACATCAACAATCGATAAAAACGTGGAAAAAGTGAAAGAAATAGTTACGAACAATCGCCGAATCAAAATTAGAGAGGTCGCTGATGATGTTGGCATATCGATTGGATCATGTCATGACATTGTTTCCAGTGTTTTGTGTATGAAACGCGTGGCAGAAAAATTCGTTCCAAAATTGTTGAATTTTGAACAAAAACAGCGGCGAATGGAAGTTGCTCAGGAGTGACTTAATGAAGTCAACGACGATGCAGAATTACTGAAACGTATTATAACAGGTGACGAAACATGGGTTAACGGATATGACGTCGAAACTAAGGCTCAATCATCCCAGTGGAGGCATTCTGGCTCGCCAAGACCGAAAAAGGCTCGACAAGTGAGGTCGAACGTGAAGGTTATGCTCACTGTGTTCTTCGATATTAATGGCATAGTGCATCATGAATTCCTGCCACCAGGTGAAACGGTCAATAAAGAGTGCTACCTACAAATTCAAAGCTGTTTGCGTGAAGCAATCCGAAAAAACGCCCGGATTTGTTGAAAAACAATTCATGGCTTTTGCACCACGATAACGCACCAGCTCACACTTCATCGCTTGTTCGTGAATTTTTGGCAAAAAACAGTACTGTAACGATGCCCCAGCCTCCATATTCGCCAGATATGGTTCCGTGTGACTTTTTCCTATTTCCAAAAATAAAGAGAACCTTAAAGGGCCGTCGTTTTACAGCCGTAGATGACATTAAAAGCGCATCGCTGAAAGAACTAAAGGCTATCTCAAAGATCGAGTTTGAGAAGTGTTTCGAGGATTGGAAGAAGCGCTGGCACAAGTGCATAATCTCCAATGGGGACTATTTTGAAGACGACAACATCAATGTAGAAGAATAAATAAATATTTTGTACAAAAATTAAAATTCTCGTTACTTTCTGAACAGACGTCGTATTTGGTAAAAAAAATCCTTAAAATTAACAAAAATCGGATTTTTCAAACCATTTTACTCAAATACAGCCCTTCAGTGGCTAAACAAATAATTTATTATTACACACGAGTAGCCTATTATCTTATATTAATATTAATTTGTTAAAAGTTACTTTAATTCAAAATTCGCTGAAATAAGTAGAAATGCAATCAATAACAAAGACAAACGAGCTGTCGCTTGACATTTTATCAGCTGATCGACGATACAGTAATAATACTCGCTAATCAGCAATAATGAAGTACAGAAGGAAGGCGTTGTGACGAGAGAGTGGGGACGCGACCTCTCGCTCGCACATTTTCTCTCTGTCCCACTGGTGTTCCAACCGTACAACCCATAGTTACGCACAAAACATCGGTTGTAAGCACAATCACAAAAGCTGCTTTCATAAGGTAAAATTGCAAGCCAATAAATAACGAAATACTGTAATTCCCTTATCAATAAGTAGCATTACTTAATTAAATTAATTAATTTGTTGTACTAAACAAAATTTCAGTAGTGATAAAGAATATATTCAATTTTTCTGAAATTGCGTTGATTTAACCCGCTCTCGTTGCACTGTCAGCAGCCTCGGTGGCCTAGTTGATAGCGTACTGGGCTTTCACCCCGAGGACCCGGGTTCGATTCCCGGCCAAGGCTTGGCATTTTCATACGCTATAAATCATCCCATCGTCTGCATTATCCCAAGTGTGTTAGCCGCCTCGGTGGCCTAGTTGATAGCGTACTGGGCTTTCACCCCGAGGACCCGGGTTCGATTCCCGGCCAAGGCTTGGCATTTTCTTACGCTATAAATCATCCCATCGTCTGCATTATCCCAAGTGTGTTAGCCGCCTCGGTGGCCTAGTTGATAGCGTACTGGGCTTTCACCCCGAGGACCCGGGTTCGATTCCCGGTCAAGGCTTGGCATTTTCTTACGCTATAAATCATCCCATCGTCTGCATTATCCCAAGTGTGTTAGCCGCCTCGGTGGCCTAGTTGATAGCGTACTGGGCTTTCACCCCGAGGACCCGGGTTCTATTCCCGGCCAGGGCTTGGCATTTTCTTACGCTATAAATCATCCCATCGCTTTATCCCAAGTGTGTTAGCATTGATAGCGTACTGGGCTTTCACCCCGAGGACCCGGGTTCGATTCCCGGCCAGGGCTTGGCTTTTCATACGCATTACTGCATTAGCCCAAGTGTGCACAAAAGTCGGACGTTAAACACAAAAAAAAACCAGTTCAAGGTCACGAACGCAGCTATGTCACGAACGCAGCTATGTCAACTAACGTTAAGTTGTGTTTCATTTATACCCCTTGTCAATGCAACATTAAATTTTCAGTAGTTAAATTACGTATGTATTTTGAAATCAGCTGTTCGATTTTTTTTTGTTTAAACGTCCGACTATTGTGCACACTTAGGCTAATGCAGACGATGGGTTGATTTATAGCGTATGAAAATGCCAATCGAAACCGGGTCCTCGGGGTTCGAAACTTAGCAAAATTAAGAATTAATTGTTGTTAAAGTGTTGTATTTTTTTGTTAAACCTAACTTACGTCTACTTCCCGCCAAGGCAACGTTTATCAACGCTACCTCCTACCGTCCGATCAGGCCATTTATATATTATTTCTAACAGAATTTAAAATTTTATATTTCTTAACCTTACAAGATAACCTTATCGCAGCGTAACCTCTCGTACACATTAAAACAACCAAACCTCAAAGGTCTTGGCAAAATAATAGTTTAATAATCTGCGCGATAAGCTATTTATAGATGAGTTTTTTCGTTACAAGCAGAATAAAGTCTGTAGAAGGTTCGTTTTTATAAAGCCTAAAAAAGCGAATAGAAAGCGTAGCTGTTATTCTTGTTAGTTTTGGTAACAGATGGATCCGATGAGAAAACAATGTGTGCACCACATATTATGCGTAAATCTATTTGGTCACGTGTATCGTGTTTTAGGGTTGTGATGGATTTTGCGTGACGTGAGTATACACATTTATACTGATATAAAATAGTATATTTTGCGTCGTAAGTCTGTATTAAATAATTATAATTAATTCCTGTGTTTCCGTCCGGCATCTATGTTTCCGGAAACGGGGATCTTGCCCGTTATAACCACTACACTACAAAAACTACGAAGAAGTTTGACCGATTAATATATAAAATGAATAGTTAATTTAATTTTTATATTTGTAGTTATAGTAAAAGATCAGTATTAATTCGTATCAGCTGATAGGCTATAATATGTTTTAGGTTATGTCGTGTTTTCGAACAAATTATCGTAATTAAAAAGGAAGAGAAAATATGATACATGATTTTTATTTTTGGTTCAATAACATAAATTGTGTTTTTTTAAGTCTATGCTTTATGCCAGGTAGGCTATTGACGACGTGGGATTAGCGTTAACGGTTAGGATATACCAACGGAGTAACTGCGGCTCGAACTAAGAACCTTGAGTTGCGCAGTTCAGAGACACAGCGCCGGTGCCTTGGTTGTGGTCGACCATCTAGCTTCATCATATAATAGAGTTAGACACTATTTAAATAAGCATTATTGGAGTTTTTTTAATTTCTTGATCAAAACTTCACGTATTCTCTTATGTTGCATCCTTATTTGACAAACATATCTTTTTATTTTACTATTACAAGAGCTTTTTTACAAATGCTTTTTTTACTAATAATAATAGCTTTCTAATTTCGTAAAAAAAAATTATACTTATGCTCTCCATTTCGTTCTACACAAAACTCACAGAGATCATGTGAGAGCGAATAAAGAGAAGGAGAGAAACAGGACAGAAAATAGAAAATACGATTCTAGATTTATCCAGTAAAACAGAAGACGCTAAGACATGGAGAGTCTATAATTTAGACGCCAAGACATGGAGAGTCTATAATTCACACGGCAAGACATGGAGAGTCTATAATTTAGACTCCAAGACATGGACAGTCTATAGTTTAGACGCCAAGACATGGACAGTTTATAATTTAGACGCCAATACATGGACAGTCTATAATTTAGACGCCCAAACATGGAGAGTCTATAATTTAGACGCCTAAACATGAAGAGTCTATAATTTAGACGCCAAGACATGAACAGTCTGTAATTTGGACGCCAAGACATGGAGAGTCTATAATTTAGACGCCAAGACATGGACAGTCTATAGTTTAGACGCCAAGACATGGACAGTTTATAATTTAGACGCCAACACATGGACAGTCTATAATTTAGACGCCCAAACATGGAGAGTCTATAATTTAGACGCCTAAACATGAAGAGTCTATAATTTAGACGCCAAGACATGAACAGTCTGTAATTTGGACGCCAAGACATGGAGAGTCTATAATTTAGACGCCAAGACATGGAGAGTCTATAATTTAGACTCTAAGATAAGGAGAGTCTATAATTTAGACGCTAAAACATGAAGAGTCTATAATTCACACGGCAAGACATGAAGAGTCTATAATTTAGACGCCAAGACATGAACAGTCTGTAATTTGGACGCCAAGACATGGAGAGTCTATAATTTAGACGCCAAGACATGGACAGTCTATAGTTTAGACGCCAAGACATGGACAGTTTATAATTTAGACGCCAACACATGGACAGTCTATAATTTAGACGCCCAAACATGGAGAGTCTATAATTTAGACGCCTAAACATGAAGAGTCTATAATTTAGACGCCAAGACATGAACAGTCTGTAATTTGGACGCCAAGACATGGAGAGTCTATAATTTAGACGCCAAGACATGGAGAGTCTATAATTTAGACTCTAAGATAAGGAGAGTCTATAATTTAGACGCTAAAACATGAAGAGTCTATAATTTAGACGCCAAGACATGGAGAGTCTATACTTTAGACGCCAAAACATGGAGAGTCTATAATTTGGACGCCAAGACATGGATAGTCTATAATTTGGACGCCAAGACATGGAGAGTCTATAATTTAGACGCCAAGACATGGAGAGTCTATAATTTAGACTCTAAGATAAGGAGAGTCTATAATTTAGACGCTAAAACATGAAGAGTCTATAATTTAGACGCCAAGACATGGAGAGTCTATAATTTAGACACCAAGACATGGATAGTCTATAATTTGGACGCCAAGACATGGAGAGTGTATAATTTAGACGCCAAAACATGCACAGTCTATAATTTAGACGCCAAGACATGGAGAGTCCATAATTTAGACGCCAAGACATGGAGAATCTATAATTTAGACGTCAAGACACGGAGAGTCTATAATTTATATGCCAAGACATGGAGAATCTATAATTTAGACGCCAAGACATGGAGAGTCTATAATTTACTTTCCGAGCTTGAAAGGTACAGTATAAAGTTTTTGCTGATCGCAATTTTCTAAAGTAAGTAAAAGCAATTAATTTAATTTGTCGATTGTAGCCTACTAGAAACTACAGATCAGTTGCAGGAGAATTTCTTAAAAAAGTATTTTTGTGTACGTGCAACTGATATCAATTTTCAGAGACGTCCGGCGGAGATTTCTCGAGTCAATACTTGCTGAAGGACCCTATCGCTATTTCATTTGTTAACACGGTGGCTGGATGACCACTAAAGCCTTTCCGCTGTGTTAGTACATTTCCCTACACAGACAATGTTTGAACAACTAACAATAATTACAGCGTTACTTGGAGGCGGTTTATGAAATCGTTCTTGTAAATCATTAGCAGTTTGTACTAAACACTGATCACCGAAGCGTTCCTTATGAAAGGATATAGTTCCTTATGAAAGGATATAGTTCCTTATGAAAGGATATAGTTCCTTATGAAAGAATATATGAAAGGATATATATAGTTCCTTATGAAAGGATATATGAAAGGATATATATAGTTCCTTATGAAAGGATATAGTTTCTTATGAAAGGATATAGTTCCTTATGAAAGAATATATGAAAGGATATATATAGTTCCTTATGAAAGGATATAGTTTCTTATGAAAGGATATAGTTCCTTATGAAAGGATACAGTTTCTTATGAAAGAATATAGTTCCTTATGAAAGAATATATGAAAGGATATATATAGTTCCTTATGAAAGGATATAGTTTCTTATGAAAGGATATAGTTTCTTATGAAAGAATATAGTTCCTTATGAAAGGATATAGTTTCTTATGAAAGGATATAGTTCCTTATGAAAGAATATATGAAAGGATATATATATATAGTTCCTTATGAAAGGATATAGTTTCTTATGAAAGGATATAGTTCCTTATGAAAGGATATAGTTCCTTATGAAAGGATATAGTTCCTTATGAAAGAATATATGAAAGGATATAGTTCCTTATAAAAGGATATTATTCCTTATGAAAGGATATAGTTCCTTATGGAAGGATATAATTCCTTATGAAAGGATATAGTTTCTTATGAAAGGAACAAGTGTCTCTTCGGTAGTAAGAACCATACCAGCGTAAAATAAACTCAAACTAGAACGTAAATGTAGGCTGTAAAAGTTTCAAAAGTAATCATCAGTAGAATCAGCTGATCAAGAATATAGCCACAGCCTTTAGAATTTCAGTCTGTTTATTTTAGAACATATGTTCCTTTCTGAGCCGCAATCATATTTTTTTTTAAATCGAAATACATATTCTAATCGACTATTTGTTTCTTTACTAAACTACACATCACAAACTGTATAAAATATTTTTTACATTTTTTCTTAACAACTTTTCAAACAACGTCATGATTTCTCCACTCACCGTTTTGTAAGTCAGGTGAGATCGACAGACATTTTGACCTTGAATATTGTTGTACTAAAAGAGGGCGGAACGTAGCGTGTTTGCGTCAGAGTTAAGTTGTTGAAACAAGCCTGGACGCTGTCACGTCTAATTAACAGTATATTAATAACACATGACCGCGAAGCCTACGGAAACTGACGGAAACGCACGAGTGTTTGATCATTTCCGCCTAGTTTAGATTGATAATGCCAAAACGGAAGTACGCACCATAAACTGTGTCATATTATGCGTGTTTAGTTTAGGCCATCAGTGACGTTTGTGTAAATCTGATTTTCGTGTTAGTCACCAGGCCATTAATTCATAAAGCCTCTTTAAATATTTTTACTAGGCACGTATATAATGCCTTTTTTGAAAACTTTACAAAATACTTTGTCACATGAGTCTCACAATGCTCTTTCTCCGTGCTTTTAGTGAAAATATTTGTCCACAATAAGCTAGAAAATTTTCAAAATTTTGCCAAAAATGGCGTAGATCTACACCGTCATATAATACAATAATTCGTTTTTCAAAAATGTTTTAGTAAGTTACTTTAGTATTTCAAATAGTTTACCGAAAAATTTTCGTCATAAATGTTCGGGAAAATTTCGAACGAAATATATTCCATTTATCCGAAGATCTCAGTATATAGTGTTTCATAAAGTGATCATTTTGGTGGCATTTTTATCGCAAAAGTTTCATCAAAATGACAACTTTACAGAATTGTGGAGCAGAATAATGTATGCTAGCATAGCCTAATTTTTGCTCCTTTATTTTTTATATAACAGGTGATTGCATTTCTTAACCGTCAACACTTTATTAGTTTCCTTCTTCTCGTAAAAGCTAATTTCTGAAAATTTCTTGAATCGATCTTGTTTTTTAACTTTAATTAATTGTCGCCAAGTTTTTCTAGTCGCGTTGGTCAAAATAGGCTACATTTTATAATTGATCATAATCTCAGTAAAGTAAGTAGAGGTGGGCGTTTCTGCTATTTTTACAAAACGTCAACAAACCGTTTGTTGAGGAAAAAAGCTGCTTTTTAAAACAGTTGGAAAAAACAGGTATAGAAAACTAAAACTCAAAGTTGTATTAGCAGCTAAAACATAAAGCACATACGTTCAGTTTTCTAAGACTACTTTTTCATTCCCACTGCTACCATGTCCTTAACTGTTTTTGGGTATAAAGCATTTAGAAAGGATAAAAATAATCCTTACAAGTGTAGTAATAATTAAATTACGTTATCAAAACGTAATAATTATGTAAGCCATTTTATGTACAAAATGCAATGAATTTCTAATAGAAGCATTCTTTTTTTTACTTAAAAATTAAATAGTCCTTTGCGTATTTACCGAAATGCAAACGATTTAGAATATTTTTAGTTGATTAAAAAACATTGATGATTGATAATAAATATGTTTAAATAAAATTAGGCTCTGTATCTACAAAATGTGAGAGGTTGTTACTACAACTCGCAACAAAATAGAGATAAACGTTGACATTGACCAAACAGTTCTTACTTCACTACAAGCAACAAGCAATTTTCGAATAAAGGGGAAAAGCATAAAAGCATAATAATATTTTTGGAATGAAATTGGAGGACAGTGAGGTGAAAATCTAAGATGATTGAATCTCAAAGTGGCCTCATCCACTACAATGTACATTTTTTTTTTAATCTAAGACCTATAAAAACTTCTTCATCGTGGATGATTTGTTGTCAACTGCCACTTAGAATGAATCATCCAAGATGATCACAAAAATAGTGCATCCACTTTTAATTGAATTAATCACTTACTTGTTCAATCTTACAGCCAGGTCCACAGCCGACGTCGAAGTGCCCAGCCACAGTTTGGTTCTGCAAACAAATGAAATCAAGTTGGCATTGGTACTTCACAAACTCAATAACCCATTTAAGAGTAATTTATAAATAAGTCATAAATTCTCAGTATATACCCGTAAATGTCAATGAACTCCGTTTAACAAAAATCCCAAACCGTATTTTTAAGGCAACGATATAAAGTCTGTATAATGTATTTGCACCAATCACTGTAAACGGTTAGGCTACAACGTGCACGTGACCTTCAATTAAGGAAAAATACAGAAACTAAAGCAGCACAACGTTTTCATATAATACGCGTGTGTTGTTATCGAAAAGAAGGAAGAAAAAGAAAGAGAAAATAGAGGACGAAATTCGTTCGCTCGTGCGTTTCATATTTCCGTTACATTCTTCCGTTCGGCAGGCTTTAATTTTTCTTTTTTAACCTACTGTTTCTCGAAAAACAATATACAGTGAGTGTTTTTGACGGTAAAAAAGTGAAGTTTCTTTTCATAATACAGTAATACGGACAACTTTTTTTTTGTTATTTTAAGGCGAAAAGCACATTGAGGCTATAATCGCCTCCCTAAATGTAAGTGTGAGTATAAAGTGTTAAAGTCGTAAGTGTAAGTGTTGTAAGTGTGTGTGTGTGTGTGTGTGTGTGTGTGTGTGTGTGTGTGTGTGTGTGTGTGTGTGTGTGTGTGTGTGTGTGTGTGTGTGTGTGTGTGTGTGTGTGTGTGTGTGTGTGTGTGTGTGTGTGTGTGTGTGTGTGTGTGTGTGTGTGTGTGTGTGTGTGTGTGTGTGTGTGTGTGTGTGTGTGTGTGTGTGTGTGTGTGTGTGTGTGTGTGTGTGTGTGTGTGTGTGTGTGTGTTAAGACTCGGGTACAGCGAGGAACGTCTAAATCCTCTCAATAGGTGCAGCTAATCTGCACCCCCTGCGGGAGAGTACAGACAACAAAGCAGATGACCAGCTCGCATATGTTTTTTTGAAGCGAAGCTTTTAATGTTACCTTTGGCGTGAGAATTGAATAGAAAAAGCCTGCCGAACGGAAGAATGTAACGGAAATATGAAACGAACGAGCAAACGAATTTCGTCCCTCTATTTCTTCCTTTCTTCTTCTTCCACCTTTTCGATAACAGCACACGCGTATTATATAAAAACGTTGCTTTGGTTTCGGTATTTTTTTTTTATTGAAGATCACGTGCACGTTGTAACCGTTTATAATGCCTTAGCTGCACCTATTGAGAGGATTTAGGCGTCCCTCGCGGCACCCGAGTCTAACACTTACGACTTTAACACTTTACACTCACACTTACATTTAGAGAGGCGATAATAGCCTCAATGTCCTTTTCGTCTTAAAATAACAACAACAAAAAATATAGGCCTAATGCATTTGAAATTAATAAACACGTTTATAATAATTGTTATTAATACTGCTAGTTTTTAACAACATACCCGCAGGGGTGCGGACTAGCTGTACCTATTGAGAGGATTTAGGCGTCCCTCGCGGCACCCGAGTCTAACACTTACAACTTTAACACTTTACACTCACACTTACATTTAGAGAGGCGATAATAACCTCAATGTGCTTTTCGCCTTAAAATAACAACAACAAAAAATATAGGCCTAATGCATTTGAAATTAATAAATACGTTTATAATTGTTATTAATACTGCTAGTTTTTAACAACATACACGCAGGGGGGTGCAGACTAGCTGCACCTATTGAGAGGATTTAGGCGTTCCTCGTGGTACCCGAGTCTAACACTTACACTTGCAACACTACACTTACGACATTAACACTTTACACTCACACTTACATTTAGGGAGGCGATAATAGCCTGTGCTATTCGCCTTAAAATAACAAGAAAATCTTATAAATCGATTCTTATCAAATGTAATATTGTATAATATCAATGGATGTGTATAGAGTTGACTTTAATCGGTAAGAACTAGTGAATATTTAAAACGATTGTGAAAATAAATAATGTCTACGATAACGCACGATCTGACGATTCCACGGTTACTGTAGTTAGGTTAAGGGCAAGTTGCCGAATATTTAGGCCAAATGTTTTGTTTCTTCTGAGTTTCTTTATCACTCAAGTCCTATTTATTTATAACCATAAGAGCCGCCTCGGTGGCCTAGTGGATAGCGTACTGGGCTTTCACCCCGAGGACCCGGGTTCGATTCCCGGCCAAGGCTTGGCATTTTCATACGCTATAAATCATCCCATCGTCTGCATTAGCCCAAGTGTGCACAATAGTCGGACGTTAAACAAAACAAAACAAACAACTGTTTAGGCCATTTAAAAGCCGCTGTAGTCAGTCGCAGACCATAAACAATCGGCGATTGTCTCTTCGAAGGGTCAGCAACTTCGATTTCTGTTTATTTAACAGAAAGTATACAGCCCAGTGATGCGTGTACAGTAATTGGTGACGAGTTAGTATCCAAATACAAAAATATAATTACTTATTTGTTTAGTTAGGTCGTATTATCTTTGTCGATTCTTCATTATGAGTCGACCCTTTTTATTTTGGAAAAGGTTATATAATATTAACCCAAGTATGAAAATGTTTTCCTGTTTAATCTTTGTCAACTTTTTCTGTTGTTTGCTGTTTGTTTGTTTTTTAATATAAAAGCCCACGAGCGTACTTTTAAATTTTCAATAAATTTAGAAAATTAAAATTTCTTATTTAATTCAATTATACCGCGTTATTCTAGTTAGGCCGCCTCGGTGGCCTAGTTGATAGCGTACTTTCACCCTGAGGACCCGGGTTCGATTCCCGGCCAGGGCTTGGCATTTTCATACGCTATAAATCATCCCTTCGTCTGCATTAGCCTAAGTGTGCACAATAATCGGACGTTTAAAAAAAAATTCTAGTTAGGTTATGAAATTCTATTTTGATAAAAATATAAAACAGAAAAGTTACGAGCTTCTTAATTTCATTATTGCAACATAGCCACCGGACCACATATTTAAGTAATTAAGATTATGACCTATTCTTCCCGTCAGTGGTCTATCCACTCACTTCGTAAAGGCTACTGCGGTTTCGAAACTATCGTTTCATCTTCAGGCCGTGATAGAAAACGTTTAAGTCCGGAATGTAACGACGTAAGTGCACGTATAGTTTGGCCAAACAAAATTTCATCGTATATATTTTAATCGTGTAATTGTGCTCAGTGTTTGTGAGTTATGTTTTGTTTGACTTTGTAACGACTTCGACAGAGTGATTTACATTTTGTATCACGACCTGAAGATGAGTTAGAGGTTCGAACCGCGGTGCCTTTACGAGGTGAGTAGATAAACCACTGACGGGAAGAATAGGTCATAATCATAATATCTTAATTTTTAACAGCTGCCATTTTGAAACTTATGAACGAATTTTTTTGTAAATAAGTTATCACTTTTAAAAACAAAACGAACCCAGCGGCAATGAGGGTTATTTTTTTATTTATTCATAAACCGTTTTTTATTCGAAAATTCAAAAAACTAGGAATTAGTTTAGTCTGGACAGTTTTTTTTTTGTGTTTAACGTCCGACTATTGTGCACACTTGGGCTAATGCAGACGATGGGATGATTTATAGCGTATGAAAATGCCAAGATATGGCCGGGAATCGAAACTGGATCCTCGGGGTGAAAGCCCAGTACGCTATCAACTAGACCACCGAGGCGGCACCATACAAATACAGATTGAAAGACATCCAAGTAAATATCACTCTTTGGACTCATGGTGGTACAAAACGGATAGACACATCAAAATAGACTTTTTCTTGATCCCTGTACTTTCGTGCTTCGAATAATGAGAACACAAAAATAAACCTCTATTTTGTGTAGCGGATTAAAACAGCATTTAACCATTAAGTTTCAACAGCTGCTATGTAGGGCTATATGATTGGAATGCAACGAGCAAGACACTCGGTCTCCCGACACTGGCGTTCGTGGAAAACGTTATCACTTCTTTTGAACAATGATTGTGCAACCTTTAATTGACCGCACATTCGTCAGCTGATGTACAAGATAAGCCTACATAGTAACTTCATGTAATTGCACAATTAAATTTTTGTTCTAGCAATGATTGTAGGTTAGGTTTTTTTGGTGTTTAAAAAGTATTCCCAAGCCCTAGCCGGGAATCGAACCCGGATCCTCGGGGTGAAAGCCCGGTACGCTATCAACTAGGCCACCGAGGCGGCTTTCTGACTGAACAAATACCGCTGTTCACGCACCAGTTAAATCTGTTTTAATGTCTCAAAAAACAGACCATTGTATTTATTTCAAATTTTAGCCATACATTTTATAACTCATAATTTGCAAGGAATGAAATTTCCGATATTTTTCTCGGTGCTTGTGAGATGACGGAACTCTGTGATTATTTTAAAATTAGAAAAAAACTATCGAAATTAAATATACGAGGTGTGTTCAGAAAGTAACGAGAATTTTTTAATTTCGCGGGTTTGGAGAGTCCGATTGTCAAACATTTTTTTTTTTTTTATTATGTTGGTATACATGTCCTTGAAGTATGATAAAACATTCAGATGTTTTCATTGTAGACTTTGTATGTGACAGCCACTAAGGTTAGACGTGTTTTTATGAGCTCGGCGATTTTCGTTTGTTAAAAGAAATGGATCAAAGAATTTGTATCAAATTTTGCGTAAAAATGGAATAAAGTGTAACAAAGTGTGTGGAATGTTAACAAAGGCCTATGGTGAGTCAGCTATGAGTAAAGCAAGAGTTTACGAGTGGTATAAGCGTTTCCAAGAAGGTCGTGAAGACGTTTAAGATGACGAACGCCCTGGACGTCCTAGCACATCAAAAACCGATGAAAACGTGGAAAAAGTGAAAGAAATGGTTACGAACAATCGCCGAATCACAATTAGAAAGGTCGCTGATGATGTTGGAATATCGATGGGATCATATCATGACATTGTTTCTAGTGTTTTGTGTATGAAACGCGTGGCAGCAAAATTCGTTCCAAAATTGTTGAATTTTGAACAAAAACAGCGGCGAATGGAAGTTGCTCAGGAGTCACTAAATGAAGTCAACGACGATGCAGAATTACTGAAACGTATTATAATAGGTGACGAAACATGGATTTACGGATATGACGTCGAAACTAAGGCTCAATCATTCCAGTGGAGGCATTCTGGCTCGCCAAGACCGAAAAAGGCTCTACAAGTGCGGTCGAACGTGAAGGTTATGCTCACTGTGTTCTTCGATATTAATGGCATAGTGCATCATGAATTCCTGCCACCAGGTGAAACGGTCAATAAGGCGTACTACCTACAAGTTCAACGCCGTTTGCGTGAAGCAATCTGGAAAAAACGCTCGGATCTGTGGAAAAACAATTCATGGCTTTTGCACCACGATAATGCACCAGCTCACACTTCATCGCTTGTTCGTGAATTTTTGGCCAAAAACAGTACTGTAACGATGCCCCGTGCTCCATATTCGCCAGACATGGCTCCGTGTGACTTTTTCCTATTTCCAAAAATAAAGAGAACCTTAAAGGGCCGTCGTTTTACAGCCGTAGATGGCATTAAAAGCGCATCGCTGAAAGAACTAAAGGCTATTTCAAAGATCGAGTTTGAGAAGTGTTTCGAAGATTGGAAGAAGCGCTGGCACAAGTGTTTAAATTTAATTATTAAATTTATATTTTATATTTTTATATTTATATTTTACAACAGCTGAACAATCGAATTCCTTGTTCAATACTTCTTACAAAGGAACTCGAGATACAGTAGGTTTTTATAAAATATTCAGTCGAGATTTCTAAAATTACCTGTTTGAAGTTAGAAGCCTAAAAATCACGTTTGCTCTTTTAAACTTCACTTAGCCGCCTCGGTGGCCTAGTTGATAGCGTACTAGGCTTTCACCCCGAGGACCCGGGTTCGATTCCCGGCGAGGGCTTGGCATTGTCATACGCTATAAATCGTACCATCGTCTGCATTAGCCCAAGTGTGCACAATAGTCGGACGTTAAACACAAAAAAAAAAAAAATAAAATAAACTTCACTTCTTTTGTCATTTACTTCCCCTTAGTAATCAAAAAATGTTGATTATTTTTGAGTTATCACTGAATAGTACCGTGTACCAATTTATTGATTTTAAGCTATAAAAATTCTTTTAAAACAATTTGTATTATACAGTACTTAAACATTTTTTTTTATTACGCTGTCAACTCCTACCCTTTTGTAATCAAATCCAAAACACCCTCTCCCCTAACCTTATTTGGTAATATTTGAACGGCCCGTGGTTTATCCATTGAAGTCGAAGGAATTATAAAACGTATGCATATATCCAAAAACTCCAGGAATCATACCAGCCTAGCAAATCACTTACGTTTGTAACTTATTTGGTTAATTTCATTATTACAACATAGCCACCGAACCACATATTTAAGTAATTAGGATTATGACCCTTCCCGTCAGTGGTCTATCTACTCACCTCGTAAAAGCTACCGCGGTTTCGAAACCTTACTGTTTCATCTTCAGGCCGTAACACAAAATGCCAATCCCTCTGCCGAGTTTGTCACAGAGTAAAAAAAAAAACATTGAAAACACACGTCACAAACACAACATAATAATAATGTAACGACATCAAGTTGCACGTATCGTTTGGCCAAACCAAATTTTTTCGTGTTTTTAATCGTGTAATTGTGTTTAGTGTTTCTGACTTCAATGTTTTGTTTAACTTTGTGACGATCTCGACAGAGGGATTTGATATTTTGTGTTACGGCCTGAGGCCTGAAGATAAAACAGTAAGGTTTCGAAACCTTTTTTTTTTTTTTTTTTGGTTAACGTCCGACTATTGTGCACACTTGGGCTAATGCAGACGGTGGGGATGATTTATAGCGTATGAAAATGCGAAGCCCTCGCCGGGAATCGAATCCGGATCCTCGGGGTGAAAGCCTAGTACGCTATCCACTAGACCACCGAGGCGGCTCAAGGTTTCGAAACCGCGGTAGCCTTTACGAGGTGAGTAAATAGACCACTAGACTGGAAAATGGGGCATAATCCTAATTATTTGGATAAAGTATGAAAATCTAGTAAGATTGTTAACAAGTCAGTGTTTTTTTAGTTGCATACGAATTTAGATCAATCTATGAACGATCACACAACACCTACAGGTTTGGTAAAGCTACAAAGTTATAAATCACTTCTCATTGTCGAAGGGTGAAGGAAGCCAAGGTCGAAGACAACAGTTGGAAGACGAGAGAGGGTCGCTACGCAATCACTGCGTCAACGACTTCCGGAACAACCTGTTCATTTTGTGGCAGGTAAAATGTCCGTTACTCACTTCCGGTAATTACTTGAAGGTGTCTCCAAGTAAAGTGAGGTTAGGTCTCTAGGGATGATACTATCTGTGAAATATTGTATCATTTGATGTTATAACCCATCAAATACTGTTACTTTTCAATATCTGTTAAATTAAACTGTGAATAACTGTGAACTGTGAAATAATGTCTTGGCTGATCTTCTCTTCGTTTCACCCTCTTTGGGGTACGCTGAATTAATCATTTCTTGCGCGCTGTACTTTTCTTTGTTCCCAGTAGCTCTTCATTCTTTCCGATCTTCTTTTCCTCTCCTCTTCTGAAATGATAGCTTTAGGTTTTATTTTGGCTTTATCTTGGAATCTTATTCTTTCGTCTTTGGTAATTATCTTAGCAGTTTGGTCAAGCAATGAATCTTCTGTAATTTTTAATTCTATTAGGTCTTTTTCTTAGCTCTATTAGGTCTATTAGGTCTTGGCTGATCTGTTATGTAGATATTGCTTCTTCATATAGGCTAATATAAATCAGGAAAAACAAACAAACAAAATCAGGTATTTTATCTACACAAATACGCAATTCTTCTACGTAATTATTCTTCTACACAATACTACTTGTGCAAAAAACATTCGCTGTAGTAAATGTTTTGTCGTAAATAAAGACGAAGGTTCTTTAACGTTTCACAGTAACGATCAGCATTGACTGTTGTGCCGGTATCCATGAATTTGCACAACAATAACCCCTTCCTGTCCCAAAACAGGCTCGCCATGACTTTGCCGGCAGACAGTTTTTGTTTGAACTTCCGCGACTTCGGCGACTCTGGATGTTTCCACTGAAGTGATTGTTCTTTCGTCTCCGGTGCGTATAGTGTACCCAGGTCTCGTCCCCAGTGACAATGGAGTCCAAGAATTTCTGGCCATTCGCGGGCCGCATCAATCCGCTGCCGTTTGTGGTCTGCTGTAAGCTGTCTTGGGACCCACTTTGCAAACAAATTTTGCTATACCCTAAATGGTCTGTCAAAATTTTATCAATGCAAGTCTTTCTGACATCAGCGATCATCTCGGAGTGCTCCCAAACAGTCATCCTTGCTTCTTCCACTTACGCAATCGTTTCGTCAAACAGATGGACGTCCGGAACGCTGTTCGTCATGACAGTCCGTCTTTGAATTCTCTGCACCATTTGTGCACGTGTTGTATGCTCATATACGTTTCTCCGCAGACTTCACACAGTTGGATATGAATGTCCACCGGCACAGTGTTTTTTGCGCACAAAAAACGAATCGCAGAGCGTAATTCGCACCTGGCGGGAGACAGAAGATGCAATTCCATTATTTCAGTTTTGTTATATTTTAAATAAAATTTGGTGTCCTGGGTTTTGTACTCATGTTCTAGGTTTTTAAGGTTCATGTCATCGGTTTCAAGAAAAACATTATGCAAGCCCCGACACTAAAATACACATGACACAGTAACTCTACACTACAGTAAAAAACTTACTGGATAATCTTTTTTTTTTGCCTTTACTAACTTTGAAGACTCATAACATGTACGAGGTGTGTTCAGAAAGTAACGAGAAATTTAATTTGTTTAACAAAATATTTATTTATTCTTATACATTGATGTTGTCGCCTTAAAAATAGTACCCATTGGAGATTATGCACTTGTGCCAGCGCTTCTTCCAATCCTCGAAACACTTCTCAAACTCGACCTTTGAGATAGCCTTTAGTTCTTTCAGCGATGCGCTTTTAATGTCATCTACGGCTGTAAAACGACGGCCCTTTAAGGTTATCTTTATTTGAAATAGGAAAAAGTCACACGGAGCCATGTCTGGCGAATATGGAGGCTGGGGTATCGTTACAGTACTGTTTTTGGTCAAAAATTCACGAACAAGCAATGAAGTGTGAGTTGGTGCATTATCGTCGTGCAAAAGCCATGAATTGTTTTTCCACAGATCCGGGCGTTTTTTTCGGATCGCTTCACGCAAACGGCGTTGAACTTGTAGGTAGTACTCCTTATTGACCGTTTCACCTGGTGGCAGGAATTCATGATGCACTATGCCATTAATATCGAAAAACACAGTGAGCATAACCTTCATGTATGACCGCACTTGTCGAGCCTTTTTCGGTCTTGGCGAGCCAGTATGCCTCCACTGGGATGATTGAGCCTTAGTTTCGACGTCATATCCGTAAAACCATGTTTCGTCACCTGTTATAATACGTTTCAGTAATTCTGCATCGTCGTTGACTTCATTTAGTAACTCCTGAACAACTTCCATTCGCCGCTGTTTTTGTTCAAAATTCAACAATTTTGGAACGAATTTTGCTGCCACGCGTTTCATACACAAAACATTGGAAACAATATCACGACATGATCCAATCGATATGCCAACATCATCAGCGACCTCTCTAATTGTAATTCGGAGATTGTTCATAACCATTTCTTTCACTTTTTCCACGTTTTCATCGGTTGTTGATGTGCTGGAGCGTCCAGGGGGTTCGTCATCTTCAACGTCTTCACGGCCTTCTTGGAAACGTTTATACCATTCGTAAACTCTCGATTTACTCATAGCAGACTCACCATAGGCCTTTGTTAACATTTCACACACTTTGTTACAAAAAATTTGATACAAATTCTTTGATTCATTTCTTTTAACAAACGAAAATCGCCGAGCTTATTAAAACACGTCTAACCTTAGTGGCTGTCACAGACAAAGTCAACAATGAAAACAGCTGAAAGTTTTATCATACTTCAAGGGCATGTATACCACCATAACAAAAAAAGTGTTTGACAATCGGACTCTCCAAGCCCGCGAAATTTAAAAATTCTCGTTACTTTCTGAACACGCCTCGTATACTTCTCATCTCTCCCACGTATAAACATCGCAATTTATTCGTAAGATACTGAACGGAATAAATGAAACACGTACAAAAGCTAATAAATATAATATTACAGTAATTTAAATCCAAACGAGTGAGAAAGTGCAAACCCCAGCGTACTCATGCTATATCGACGCTATTTTCTCCTTCGGTTTGGCGCGTTTCCCACGTGATAGCGTTGATTTAAGCATGAATATGCAAACTTAAACATAGATTGTGCACATTAATTAATGTTTACACACACCTGTTTGCGTTTACAACATTTAAACTATGATAATTGAAGATATTTATGCAGAGTGGAGTGTTCCCATGCTGCAAGCTGTGAAGCAGAATGTCCAGTCAGCTGGACTTCCTGTTTACAGCGGAAGACTGAGCTTGCCCGTGTGCAGGACTACCTGATCTATGGTAACATAATCTCTTCACGTTTAGTAAACATTTCAATAATGCTATAAGGAATAACACTACGGTAGGCATTAATTAATGGCGTTAACTTATTAATTTTATAATTAATCTTACTTCTGATTTAGTAAAATCGCAGTTAAAATGTTGCACATACAATAGAAGCAAGAAGTTTTTTTTAAGACTGTTGTTGCTTTGTGGGAATCATTGGTGGACATAATAACACGTTTTATATTCCCACAATTTTTTTTATTTGAGTCTTGCCAACCAAGGTTTCACTCTAGAGCATTGGCCGGCAAAGCGCGACGCTTTGACTCTTTGGCTGCGGCACTTCCAGGAAATCTTAAATGCAGGCACGGAATATTATTTATTAACTTGATTTGTAAGAGATGAGTGAACTTTTTGAAACGCAAGCCTAGAGAATTTTTTCGACGTTAGAAGAAGTAATTTCATTCGAAAACAAATTGTTGCCGAAGATTTTGAAAGAGAAACTCCAGTACACTTCCATGCCTATTGAAATATTGTCGAGAAAATAAGTCCAATATTGGCATTTGCTATTTCAGAACACTGTTAAATATGAAGGAAGCTTTTCTCATCAGGTTCAAAGACTGAAAACAGCAACGCGACGTTAGTCTTTGTTAAAAAACCTCTGAACGCCGCGGTAACAGAAATAAAGTTTTCGCCCTTTAATATTGATATTGGTAACACTGAAATGCAGTTGCTGGATTTAAAAAATAAAGATTTATGGAGCTCAAAATTCGAGCGTCTTTATACCGATTTAGAGACAACATACAAGCCTGACACCCTTACTTTCCAAGGAAATGCAAGGCCATTGTTCACATTAGTGGAGTATTTGTAGTTTTTTTTAAGGAAACTTTTATATTATTTAACTTGTTATATTTTTAAATAAATATTATCTTTATATAAGTACGGTACAAAGTTTTATTTAATGTACCGTTAGTTAAACTAATACATGTCTAGCAAAGGCAAGCTCCAGAGTGTACTTTTAATTCTAATTATTTCTATAAAAATGTCTCTGCTAAAGCAAAGCTAAAGTTTAAAAAATGGCTCTTTGAATAAACCAATTTTTCTGTTATTTGGCTCTTTTGGATGACAAGTTTGCCGACCACTGCTCTAGAGCATTGTTAAGGTCTGTTAAGTGGGCTTAACAATATCTCACGAGTGAACAGCCGCCTCGGTGGCCTAGTTGATAGCGTACTGGGCTTTCACCCCGAGAACTCGGGTTCGATTCCCGGCCAGGGCTTGGCATTTTCATACGCTATAAATCATCCCATCGTCTGCATTAACCCAAGTGTGCACAATAGTCTGACGTTAAACACAAAAAATTCTAACGAGTGAAACCATGGTTGGCAAGACTCAAATAAAAAAAGTGCGGGAATATAAAACGTGTTATCATTGTCATTTTTTTCAATGGCGTTTCTTATTTTATAAACAGACGCAGTATTTAAATCTACGACAGAGTGAGG
>CM040189.1:7895865-7908365 GCA_022606455.1 Callitettix versicolor | reverse complement strand
GTTATTACCAACTGTTATTTTTAACAGAACTATCCTTAAGTTAACAGTTATACGTTATTACTAACTGATATTTTTAACAGAACTATCCTTACGTTATACGTTATTACCAACTGTTATTTTTAACAGAACTATCCTTAAGTTATACGTTATTACCAACTGTTATTTTTAACAGAACTATCCTTAAGTTAACAGTTATACGTTATTACTAACTGTTATTTTTAACAGAACTATCCTTAAGTTATACGTTATTACCAACTGTTATTTTTAACAGAACTATCCTTAAGTTAACAGTTATACGTTATTACTAACTGTTATTTTTAACAGAACTATCCTTAAGTTATACGTTATTACCAACTGTTATTTTTAACAGAACTATCCTTAAGTTAACAGTTATACGTTATTACTAACTGTTTTTTTTAACAGAACTATCCTTAAGTTATACGTTATTACCAACTGTTATTTTTAACAGAACTATCCTTAAGTTAACAGTTATACGTTATTACTAGCTATTATTTTTAACAAAACTATCCTTAAGTTAACAGTTATACGTTATTACTAACTGTTATTTTTAACAAAACTATCCTTAAGTTAACAGTTATACGTTATTACTAACTGTTATTTTTAACAGAACTATCCTTAAGTTAACAGTTATACGTTATTACTAACTGTTATTTTTAACAGAACTATCCTTAAGTTAACGGTTATACGTTATTACTAACTGTTATTTTTAACAGAACTATCCTTAAGTTAACGGTTATACGTTATTACTAACTGTTATTTTTAACAGAACTATCCTTAAGTTAACGGTTATACGTTATTACTAACTGTTATTTTTAACAGAACTATCCTTAAGTTAACGGTTATACGTTATTACTAACTGTTATTTTTAACAGAACTATCCTTAAGTTAACAGTTATACGTTATTACTAACTGTTAGAGCCGTGGTCTAATGGATAGCGTACTAGTCTTTCACCCCGAGGACTCGGGTTCGATTCCCGGCCAGGGCTTGGCATTTTCATACGCTATAAATCATCCCATCGTCTGCATTAGCCCAAGTGTGCACAATAGTCAGACGTTAAAATAATAAATAAAAAAATATACTAACTGTTATTTTTAACAGAACTATCCTTAAGTTAACAGCTATACGTTATTACTCACTGTTATTTTTAACAGAACTATCCTTAAGTTAACAGTTATACGTTATTACTAACTGTTATTTTTAACAGAACTATCCTTAAGTTAACAGTTATACGTTATTACTAACTAGTATTTTTAACAGAATTATCCTTAAGTTAACAGTTATACGTTATTACTAACTGTTATTTTTAACAGAACTATCCTTAAGTTAACAGTTATACGTTATTACTAACTGTTAGAGCCGTGGTCTAATGGATAGCGTACTAGGCTTTCACCCCGAGGACCCGGGTTCGATTCCTGGCCAGGGCTTGGAATTTTCATACCATCGTCTGCATAAATCATCCCATCGTCTGCATTAGCCCAAGTGTGCACAATAGTCGGACGTTAAACACCAAAAATAAGTAAAATATAAATAAGCCCCTGTCATATTATGTAAGGCCTACAATATTAGCGTCGAGAACTACTGGCGCCAGCAAATCATGGCGTGTGTAGCGTGAACATCGATTATAATCGACCAGCTGTTTCATAAATTTTGTTAGTAAACATTGAGGTTATGTTTCAGCGTTAACTGAAGAAATGTCGCCAGTTTATCTGTAGCGAAATCATGATAACATAATTGTTAGTATACAGTCTCACTGGCGACGACAGTTTGAGTACGTGCCAACCAATACAGCTCTTTATTTACGTATCGTATACAGTCATAATTTATGACACTTCCTTTCGTCAAAAGTATCGCACAGGTCCTGAACAGATACGAATCCGTCAACAACGTGCTCAAATTCAAAACCGTCATATGAAGGATATACGCGTGTAATTTTTTGAGTTATACGAATGTGTTTGATTTAGCCCCCTCGGTGGCCTAGTTGATAGCGTACTGGGCTTTCACCCCGAGAACCCGGGTTCGATTCCCGGCCAGGGCTTGGCATTTTCATACGCTATAAATCATCCCATCGTCTGCATTAGCCCAAGTGTGCACAATAGTCAGACGTTAAAATAATAAATAAAAAAAATACTAACTGTTATTTTTAACAGAACTATCCTTAAGTTAACAGCTATACGTTGTTACTAACTGTTATATTGTTATCGAGGAGGAAGAAAAAGACAGACAGAAATAGAGTGGCAAATTCGTTTGCTCGTTCTTTCCATATTTCCGTTACATTATTCTGTTCGGAACACTTTTTTCTATTCAATCATCCAGTCAAATCTAAAATTTAAAACATCCCTTCAGTTATAGGCTAATATCGATCTGTTGAATGTTAACCGATCAGCTGTTCACACGTTTTATTGGAGAACAAAAGGCAGAATCAAAGGCCTAATAAAATTTAGTTCAATCTGTGACAGATATCCCTGAACCGTTATGAAATAACTTGGCAATTGTTCTAAAGTTTTATCGTTAGTATTGCATAGCGAATAAATCCTTCCGCTGTGCAATACTAACGATAAAACTTTAGAACAATTGCCAAGTTATTTCATAACGGTTCAGGGATATCTGTCACAGATTGAACTAAATTTTATTAGGCCTTTGATTCTCCAATAAAACGTGTAAACAGCTGAGCGGTTAACATTCAACAGATGAATATTAACAATGAAGCGATAGTTAAATCTAAGCTTAGACTAGAGCAGGGGTCTCCAAACTTTCCAGCCTTAGTGCCATACTGATTACTCCAGTAAGTTCCGAGGGCCAAAACCATATTATCATTGTTGCCGGTGGTAAAAAGTGAAATAGTCCACTGATGAAAAAAAAGTCCGAAAAAGTACGCAACGTTTAAAAAAGGCTGCAAATCGGACTAAAGTCCGCAAAACGGCAACACTGCATATTGTTAATTTTCCTGTCATTATCTGTAATTTCTAGATTAGTCGTAGAGTACGAGCCATGAGGAGTAACGTGACACGACATCTGGTGGACACAAGCGGAAATAGGTAGTACCTTCTATCGCTAACAGATGGCGCTAATAGCACGTACAGAATAATCTCGTTGGTTCGAGAAAGTTCTGGTGTCTTCCACTCACTTCTAGATGGCAGTAATTGGAATATATAAGAAGGCTAGTGGCGCAACCACAAGTCAGTTCCTATGACACTGTTGTGAAATAAAATAGTGCGTACCTCCTTAAAACGTGTTTGTGCGTGTTTAAGTTTAAGACATCTTTGTAACAGTATTTTGATTTGAATTGTTGCTTTTGTGTGTGATTTAGTAGTATGGAAAAGAAGCGAAAAATTGATAGTGAATGCAAAAAATTCAAAGATCAGTGGAACATTCAGTATTTCGTAATTGAGTCCAGTAACAAGACGCTATGTTTGATTTGCAATGAAAGCATAGCCGTTCTCAAAGAATATAACATTAAACGTCATTATGAAACAAAACATTTTCAAAATTACTCAAAATATACAGGAAGTTTGCGGACAGAAAAATTCGAAGCTATGAAGCGCGGATTGAAATCGCAGCAATCTTCATTTACAAAACTCAAAACTGAACAAGAGGCTGCAACTCGTGCCAGCTTTCGTGTGGCTCTTGAAATTGCAAAACGTGGAAAACCAATTCTGTGTTTCTTTATCCAACTTATCACAAAAACAATAACAATAAGCCTACAACAATGTTATGAGTAGTTAGCCCATGACCATATCAATGTAGATGTCATATTAATAATTATTCAACATAAAATTAGAATACTTCAGTAAACTAAATTTAATTTGCTATAAAAAATATGTTCTCTAAAAGGAGTTTTCAAGTATGCTAGCTCTCCGCGAGCCGGATGTGGCCCTCGGGCCGTAGTTTGGAGACCCCTGGACTAGAGGATTAAATAGAAAAAAGTGTTCCGAACAGAATAATATAACGGAAATATAGAACGAACAAACGAATTTGCCTCTCTATTTCTGTATTTTTCTTCCTCCTCGATAACAATATACGTGTATTATACGAAAACGTATTGCTTTGTTTTCAGTATTTTTCCTTAGTTGAAGAACAGATGCTCGTTGTAACCGCTTATAATACATTCGAAATTAATACAAACGTTTATAATAATTGTTGTTAATATTGCTAGTTTTTAACGACATAACCTTAAAATTATAGCCTATCAGCTGTTCAATGAAATCAGCTGATCGTTACGAATTAATATAAAAAACTGAACTTTTACCAAGCTAGATTCACGTAGTTATTTAAACAAAAGAAGATATTCGTAAACATCTTCAAACAAATTATATATTCAGCGAAGATATCACGAACAAAAGCTTCGCTTCTGTCGGTAGCCCCGAGTTACACACGAGTGATTTTTAAATATTACAATCAGCTTTTTGCTTAAATGTATATTCAATCAAACACGTGTTTCTTATCGCTTAACTGGCCTTAACCTTAACGAACATAGAGAAATTCTAACATTTTTCAAAAATACTTTATAAATTATGAGATTTTTAAAATGAGGCGAATATATTGATACAAAATTCCAAGAGTAAAAAAACACATAATCATCTCGATCACAGAGTAAAAACTGACAGTAGGGTTGCAAACTCTCCCGCTTTTATGGCTTTGAGAGTAAGGCACTATTTTACTGAGAAAAGAACAGGAAATTATTAGTAGATGACATTAAAATTTATTTCCCGTAAATATTTATTTACGGGAAATAAATTTTTATTTCCATTTATTTTTATTACCAAATATTTATTTGGTAATTAATAATCGAGAACTCAAAAACACATAACGTAACTATGAATTTCTGAAGGTTTTTATATTTTTTCTTAATAAGTATTTGTTTTTTTTTTATTTATGAGTAAAAAGGTAACAATTTCTGATGCAGCTATTTTTATACCCCGAATACCCGGGTTCGATTCCCGGCCAGGGCTTGGTATTTTCATACGCTATAAATCATCCCATCGTCTGCATTAGCCCAAGTGTGCACAATAGTCGGACGTTAAACACCAAAAAAAACGTAGCTATTTTTCTGAAAATCGCTATCTGCATAAAGTTAGGTTAAGATAAACATAAAGATTGTTAGGTTAGTTGTAGCTTTTTGGTGTTTTTAAAAATCGTATTAGTCACTTTATACCTTTTACTGTATATAGGCCTACTCACTGAACATGTTTTTAGCCGCCTCGGTGGCCTAGTTGATAGCGTACTGGGCTTTCACCCCGAGGACCCGGGTTCGATTCCCGGCCAGGGCTTGGCATTTTCATACGCTATAAATCATCCCATCGTCTGCATAGTAGCCCAAGTGTGCACAATAGCCGGACGTTAAACACAAAAAAAACCTGAATTCCAGTATTTTAGAAATCGAAATATATTTTAAACATTGATCTAAGTCTAGATATGCTAAATGTATGAAGGGCCACTGACAATATATGACTTCATATTGGTTATAACCGTGTGTGCAAACTAGGCTACATCTTTCCACAAACAAATACCTGTACAAAGTTTGTTATTCATAAATAGAGGTGATTAAACTTCAATATACTTTTTATCTACCACTATAAGACATAGGTTGTGTGATTTAATATGCTACAAGTAGGCCTATACTAATATATATTTAAATGTTTGCTTATTTACATATTCATCCCTCAATAGAAAATACTTTAACGTATAGGCCTATATATTAATACTCGACAATTTATAAAAATAACGCATGATATTAACAGCTGATTCAGTTTATCACCTGACATAACCTAAAACGAAATAGTTTATAAAACGTTATCTCAAAACTATTCTAAAACTAACTTATATTTTTATAACCTATAAAAATACGTAAAAATAGAATGAAAGCTATCAACAGCTGATCTATTGTACCACCTGACATAACCTAAAACAAAATAGATTACAAAACATTATCTCAAAACAGTAGTAGCCTATTTTTAAACTAACTTATAAATTAATGTTGCATGACACTGCAATGAAAAAACATGTACGGTTCAAAAGTAAAACGAAAAAACAAATAAAACCAACAGATGTCGAGGTTTATTTTCGTTCTTTTTTTAATGTCGAACCTTATATTTCTAAAAAATTGACTTTTTTAAAATCACGATATTTTAGACCCATGTACGAATTCAAGAAAGTAAACTATTCTAAAACTAACTTATATTTTTATAACCTATAAAAATACGTAAAAATAGAATGAAAGCTATCAACAGCTGATCTATTATACCACCTGACATAACCTAAAACAAAATAGTTTACAAAACATTATCTCAAAACAGTAGTAGCCTATTTTTAAACTAACTTATAAATTAATGTTGCATGACACTGAAATGAAAAAACATGTACGGTTGAAAAGTAAAACGAAAAAACAAAACCAACAGATGTTGAGGTTTATTTTCGTTTATCGCGAACCTTACATTTCTAAAAAAATTGACTTTTTCACAATCACGATCTTTTACGCCCATGTACGAATTCAAGAAAGTAATGTCTTAAAACTAGTTCAACTAGGTAATAAATTAAAGAATTGAGGGAACTAGAGAATGTTCACTACACTCATAGCTATAAATTACGTAACTATGAATTAGGGATAATAAACATAACCTCAAAGTAAATGTAAAAAAACAAATATCTACGATCAGCTGTTTGGTAAAGAATTGTGTAGGTTATTTTTTTTAAGAGTCAATATTTTAGTAACAACAGATGATAATAGGCTACACATGCATATATATATATAAATTTTTTTTTCGTCCGACTATTGTGCACACTTGGGCTAATGCAGACGATGGGATTTATAGCGTATGAAAATGCCAAGCCCTGGCCGGGAATCGAACCCGGGTCCTCGGGGTGAAAGCCCAGTACACTATCAACTAGGCCACCGAGGCGGCTATATATATATAGCACAGGGTGTGTGTGTGTGTTTATTATTATTATTATTAACACAAAATAATATTGACACTTTTTAAGTTTGAAATGTTGGCAATAAAATGAAAAATAAACATACCTGTAAAGGACACCTTGTGACGCATTGGGCCTCAAAGCTGGGAGGCGGCTCCAACTCAAAAGCAAAACAAGAACTGTGAAATGTTAACGCGAAAATCGACAATAAAACATGCAAAGTCATTCTCGAACCACAGTTTTACAAAATGTTTTATTTATACACCATTATAAATGCATTTCCTTTAAGTAACACTTTTCATGTTTTAAACGCTAAAAGAAACACAACACAAACACTTAATTGTTGTTAAACCGTTACTAATTGTGCAACACTAACATGTGTTCCAGTCGACGCACGCAGACACACTGACAGAGACGGACTGACAAGCGGCCAGCGGGGCGGATGAGGGCGGGCACCAGTGCTCAACTAGTGGCGGGAGTACAGAGTGGACTCTATACAGATCACTGTTCGAAGCATAAAGTTTTGTGATGGTGAAAAAAATCGAGCTTGCGATTTTAAAAGGATTTTATCGTTTTTGAAGCCCAAATATTGGTTTATGGCAATGCACAGATTCACATCTGTGTCTGTGCTCTTCAGTGAAGATTAAGCTAATTTAATGATTTTGACAAAATTTAACATGCAGTTCTACTTTGGCCATATGTCTACTTAGGGACCATTTTTTTATTAATTCAAACCAGTAATTCATGAATGGAGAAAAGTAAAAATTCAGCTTGTATATTTAAAAATAATTAAAAGTTTGTACAGGCCTAATAGTTTTTACCGTTTATTTTCACAATTATTGTATTGAAATAATAAGTTAGCCGCCTCGGTGGTCTAGTGCAGGGGTCTCCAAACTTTCCAGCCTTAGGGCCATACTGATTACTCCAGTAAGTTCCGAGGGCCAAAACCATATTATCATTGTTGCCGGTGGTAAAAAGTGAAATAGTCCACTGATGAAAAAAAAGGCCGAAAAAGTACGCAACGTTTAAAAAAGGCTGCAAATCGGACTAAAGTCCGCAAAATGAAGTACACAAAAAATGTTTACAGATCTAAATTAACTGATGAGCATCTTAAATCTCTTTTAATAATTGGTACAAGTAAAATTAGTCCACAACTACAAACTATTGTCAGTGGAAAATCTCAATTACATAAATCTCATTAGTATTTCATATGTCATTATGCTTGTTATAAGTTACGTTTTTATTTAAAATGTATAAAATGTTAGTTGGATTCATTTCATAAATTTGTTAGTTATTATATACTGAAGTTAAATTTTCTGCATATTATACATGTCTATTCATTACAATTCTGTGTTTCTTTATCCAACTTATCACAAAAACAATAACAATAATGTTATGAGTAGTTAGCCCATGACCATATCAATGTAGATGTCATATTAATAATTATTCAACATAAAATTAGAATACTTCAGTAAACTAAATTTAATTTGCTATAAAAAATATGTTCTATAAAAGGAGTTTTCAAGTATGCTAGCTCTCCGCGGGCCGGATGTGGCCCTCGGGGCCGTAGTTTGGAGACCCCTGCTCTAGTGGATAGCGCACTAGGCTTTCACCCCGAGGACCCGGGTTCGATCCCCGGCGAGGGCTTGACATTTTCATACGCTATAAATCAATCCCATCGTCTGCATTAGTCCAAGTGTGCACAACAGTCAAACGTTAAAAAAAAAAAAAAAAAAAAAAAAAAAAAAAAAAAAAAAAAAATAAATAATATTTTACGACCCATATATTCAGGCCTGCGCGCACAACTTGTAGGCCTACAGATTCGGTTGTAAAAGCATCCTTTTAGACGAAAAATATAGGCCTATTTTTATGTTGTAAATTTTTATTTACAGAATTGATATTTTATTTAAATTGACTGAAAAATCTATGTTACAATTATTCTGAATGTAGAGTGTTTCACGAAGCAACATAAGGAAATAGGACTGTTCTAGCCTACTAGTAAACAAAAATGAATAAAAACAATAAACATAACCTCTAACGAGTTATGGTTTGCTAGCACTGGTTCCTGATCAAACGAATTCCTAGTTTTTGAGAAAATTGAGATAAAATCTTGGGTCAAAAAATGCCGTGTAGGCCTATTTACAAATTATTTTATTTCAAGATATTCTTGCTTGTTAAAAGCACTACTATTTCTGTTTGAAAATTATTGCTATTTTTGAAAATGTATTTTAATGTTAATATATTTCAGTAATTTATTTTTGTTTTATATTTCACTTGTTCAAATCATTTTGTTAACAATTACATTTTCTACAAGTTCCGTTTAAATATTTTACGTTTTAATCTGCTGACGAAGTTATTACTTTAAACGAAGAAAACGTTTTTTTGATCCCAACTTATTTTTACCACTAATTTTTGCAAAAAGTAATGCAGGTAAGGTTGAAAAATGTTTTACTCAATTCTTCAGGTAATAAACCATTAAGTATACACACTTTTATTTCACTTTTAGGTTAGGAAACATGGCGAAAATCTTTCGCAAACCGTAAATCGTTAGCGAATCGTTTCCGGAACCGTGTGTGTAGGCCTAATTAAACTTTATTTATTTTGTATAACATAACACGTCCTGAAATTCTTCCCGTTATTTTTTTTGTGTTTAACGTCCGACTATTGTGCACACTTGGGCTAATGCAGACGATGGGATGATTTATAGCGTATGAAAATGCCAAACCCTGGCCGGGAATCGAACCCGTGTCCTCGGGTTGAAAGCCCAGTACGCTATCAACTAGGCCACCGAGGCGAAGAAATTCTTTTCGTTTCTTAGTGAAACTCCACCCTGTACATATAAACATAAACTAATTTTTCGAAATTACTTCGTTTTGTTCACTTTGATTGTAAGTCCGTCACGATCATACAGCGGCGAAAATTTACAGCTGCTAGCGTAACGAACAGGCAGACAAAAATTGACGTCGGACACCAAGAGATAGGATATAAAATGATAAAGCTTACACCTACAGCAATTACAACAGTACTGATAATAAAATGATAAAGCTTAGACCTGCAGCAATTACAACAGTACTGATAATAAAATGATAAAGCTTAGACCTGCAGCAATTACAACAGTACTGATAATAAAATGATAAAGCTTAGACCTGCAGCAATTACAACAGTATTGATAATAAAATGATAAAGCTTAGACCTGCAGCAATTACAACAGTACTGATAATAAAATGATAAAGCTTAGACCTGCAACAATTACAACAGTACTGATAATAAAATGATAAAGCTTAGACCTGCAACAATTACAACAGTACTGATAATAAAATGATAAAGCTTAGATCTGCAACAATTACAACAGCACTGATAATAAAATGATAAAGCTTAGACCTTCAGCAATTACACCAGTGCTGATAATAAAATGATAAAGCTTAGACCTTCAGCAATTACACCAGTGCTGATAATAAAATGATAAAGCTTACACCTACAGCAATTACAACAGTACTGATAATAAAATGATAAAGCTTAGACCTGCAGCAATTACAACAGTACTGATAATAAAATGATAAAGCTTAGACCTGCAACAATTACAACAGCACTGATAATAAAATGATAAAGCTTAGACCTTCAGCAATTACACCAGTGCTGATAATAAAATGATAAAGCTTAGACCTTCAGCAATTACACCAGTGCTGATAATAAAATGATAAAGCTTAGACCTTCAGCAATTACACCAGTGCTGATAATAAAATGATAAAGCTTAGATCTGCAACAATTACAACAGCACTGATAATAAAATGATAAAGCTTAGACCTGCAACAATTACAACAGCACTGATAATAAAATGATAAAGCTTAGACCTTCAGCAATTACACCAGTGCTGATAATAAAATGATAAAGCTTAGACCTTCAGCAATTACACCAGTGCTGATAATAAAATGATAAAGCTTAGACCTTCAGCAATTACACCAGTGCTGATAATAAAATGATAAAGCTTAGATCTGCAACAATTACAACAGCACTGATAATAAAATGATAAAGCTTAGACCTGCAACAATTACAACAGCACTGATAATAAAATGATAAAGCTTAGACCTTCAGCAATTACACCAGTGCTGATAATAAAATGATAAAGCTTAGACCTTCAGCAATTACACCAGTGCTGATAATAAAATGATAAAGCTTAGATCTGCAACAATTACAACAGCACTGATAATAAAATGATAAAGCTTAGACCTTCAGCAATTACACCAGTGCTGATAATAAAATGATAAAGCTTAGACCTTCAGCAATTACACCAGTGCTGATAATAAAATGATAAAGCTTAGACCTGCAGCAATTACAACAGTACTGATAATAAAATGATAAAGCTTAGACCTGCAGCAATTACAACAGTACTGATAATAAAATGATAAAGCTTAGACCTGCAGCAATTACACCAGTGCTGATAATAAAATGATAAAGCTTAGACCTGCGGCAATTATAACAGTACTGATAATAAAATGATAAAGCTTAGACCTGCAGTAATTACAACAGTACTGACAATAAAGTGATAAAGCTTAGACCTGCAGTAATTACAACAGTACTGATAATAAAGTGATAAAGCTTAGACCTGCAGCAATTACAACAGTACTGATAATAAAATGATAAAGCTTAGACCTGCAGCAATTACAACAGTGCTGATAATAAAATGATAAAGCTTAGACCTGCGGCAATTATAACAGTACTGATAATGAAATGATAAAGCTTAGACCTGCAGTAATTACAACAGTACTGACAATAAAATGATAAAGCTTAGACCTGCAGCAATTACACCAGTGCTGATAATAAAATGATAAAGCTTAGACCTGCAGTAATTACAACAGTACTGATAATAAAATGATAAAGCTTAGACCTGCAGTAATTACAACAGTACTGACAATAAAGTGATAAAGCTTAGACCTGCAGTAATTACAACAGTACTGACAATAAAGTGATAAAGCTTAGACCTGCAGCAATTACAACAGTACTGATAATAAAATGATAAAGCTTAGACCTGCAGTAATTACAACAGTACTAATAATAAAATGATAAAGCTTAGACCTGCAGCAATTACACCAGTGCTGATAATAAAATGATAAAGCTTAGACCTGCGGCAATTATAACAGTACTGATAATAAAATGATAAAGCTTAGACCTGCAGCAATTACAACAGTACTGATAATAAAATGATAAAGCTTAGACCTGCAGCAATTACAACAGTACTGATAATAAAGTGATAAAGCTTAGACCTGCAGTAATTACAACAGTACTGACAATAAAGTGATAAAGCTTAGACCTGCAGTAATTACAACAGTACTGACAATAAAGTGATAAAGCTTAGACCTGCAGCAATTACAACAGTACTGATAATAAAGTGATAAAGCTTAGACCTGCAGCAATTACAACAGTACTGATAATAAAATGATAAAGCTTAGACCTGCAGTAATTACAACAGTACTGACAATAAAATGATAAAGCTTAGACCTGCAGTAATTACAACAGTACTGATAATAAAATGATAAAGCTTAGACCTGCAGCAATTACACCAGTGCTGATA
>CM040189.1:7815865-7885865 GCA_022606455.1 Callitettix versicolor | reverse complement strand
AAAATCAAAATTTTGCAAAATCCTTTCTTAGTATGCGCTTACATATTAAAAAGAAGGTATCCTCAAAATATCAAGTCTCTAGGTTTTATAGTTTGGGTTGTACGTGATCAGTCAGTCAGTCAGGACATTGCCTTATATATATATATATATATATATATATATATATATATATATATATATATACACAGATTACATTATTATTGTTGTTACTAAAGGTGACAAGCTTTTATATTATTTTATTTCCTGTCTATAAGAACTATGAAAATGTTCGTAACAAAATAATGATGAATCTATATGTATTTAGATTAGGCCTACACGAATAAAAAAAGTAGTTTTGTAGTTGAATGTCTGTTCTTTTGATTATCTGCATATTAGTCTGTTTTTCCTTGTGTTTGACAATTAAAATTCCAAACAAATTTCTCTTATATTTTCTTATTATTGCTTGTAGTAGCAATGAATATACGAGGTGTGTTCAGAAAGTAACGAAAATTTTGAAATTTCGCGGGCTTGGAGAGTCCGATTGTGAAACATTTTTTTTATTATGTTGGTATACATATCCTTGAACTATGATAAAACTTTCAGCTGTTTTCATTGTTGACTTTGTCTGTGACAGCCGCTAAGGTTAGACGTGTTTTAATGAGCTCGGCGATTTTCGTTTGCTAAAAGAAATGGATCAAAGAATTTGTATAAAATTTTGCGTAAAAAATGGAATAAAGTGTAACAAAGTGTTGTGAAATGTTAACAAAGGCCTATGGTGAGTCTGCTGTGAGTAAAGCAAGAGTTTACGAGTGGTATAAGCGTTTCCAAGAAGGCCGTGAACACGTTGAAGATAAAGAACGCCCTGGACGCCCCGGCACATCAATAACCGATGAAAACGTGGAAAAAGTGAAAGAAATGGTTATGAACAATCGCCGAATCACAATTAGAGAGGTCGCTGGTGATGTTGGCATATAGATTGGATCATGTCATGACATTGTTTCCAATGTTTTGTGTATGAAACGCGTGGAAGCAAAATTCGTTCCAAAATTGTTGAATTTTGAACAAAAACAGCGGCGAATGGAAGTTGCTCAGGAGTCACTAAATGAAGTCAATGACGATGCAGAATTACTGAAACGTATTATAACAGCTGTACTATAACGATGCCCCAGCCTCCATATTCGCCAGACATGACTGCGTGTGACTTTTTCCTATTTCCAAAAATAAAGAGAATCTTAAAGGGCCGTCGTTTTACAGCCGTAGATGACATTAAAAGCGCATCGCTGAAAGAACTAAAGGCTATCTCAAAGATCGAGTTTGAGAAGTGTTTCGAGGATTGGAAGAAGCGCTGGCACAAGTGCATAATCTTCAATGGGGACTATTTTGAAGGCGACAACATCAATGTAGAAGAGTAAATAAATATTTTTTTCAACAAATTAAAATTCTCGTTACTTTCAGAACACACCTTGTATTCCTAAGATCAAGACCATTGTTAAACTTGAAACAAAGGAACTGGTCACAGGCTAGGCTTGGCAAAGTATCGGATGGGAAGGGCAATGTTTGACCAGCACGTGTGCAAGAGTCAATACCACCTAAGAGCTATTGACTTTCTTTTGTTTGAGACTAAATAAATACACCACATTGTTGTCGGGTATCATTTACACCTACTTGGTGGTTTGGTTTTTGGCCCGTACCAGCATAGTAAACGTTATCTATTAAAAATGTTTGTTAAAGTAACAAAAACATCAAAACGATGTGCTTGCGAAAAACACCAAATATAAACTGTGCAAAAACATTACACAGACCTCCCAAAAACCAATCCAGTTTGGAAGCTACCAAAATAAAACCGGAAAATCGCTGTTTTTCACGTGTCATGTTTTAAGACTAGTTCTGATGTTGTATTTTACGTGATGCGAGTGTGAAGTCTAACCTTAAATTAATTATAATTAAAATTTCTTATATTTCCGCCCGGGATCGAAACGGGGGTCTTGCACGTTATAACCATACACACACTCACACACACACACACACACACACACACATACACTCTCTCTCTCTCTCACACACACACTCTCTCATACATATACACTCACACACACACACACTCACTCACACACACACACACACACACACACACACACACACACACACACACACACACACACACACACACACACATACACATACACACACAGAAACACAAACACACACACACATTCACACCTCTCTCTCTCTCTCTCACACACACACACACACACACACACACACACACTCACTCACTCACTCACACACACATACACCATACACACACACACACACACACACATACACATACACCACACACAGAAACACAAACACACACACACATTCACACCTCTCTCTCTCTCTCTCTCACACACACACACACACACACACACACACACACACACACACACTCACTCACTCACTCACTCACTCACTCACACACACATACACCATACACACACACACACACACACACACACACACATACACATACACCACACACAGAAACACAAACACACACACACATTCACACCTCTCTCTCTCTCTCTCTCTCTCACACACACACACACACACACACACACACACACACACACACACACACACACACACTCACTCACTCACACACACATACACCATACACACAAAAGACACTACGGAAACTGCGAAGAAGTTTGACCGATGTAAATATACGAAATGAATCGTTAATTTAATTTTTATATTTGTAGTTATAGTAAAAGATCAGTTGTTCATATTAATTCGTAACGATCAGCTGATTTCATTGAACAGCTGATAGCTATAATAAGTATTAGTTTATGTCGTGTTTCCGAACAAATTATCGTAATTAAAATAAAAAGGAAGAGAAAACATGATACATGAATTTTATTTTTGGTTCAGTAACAGAAATTTTTTGAAATCGGTTCATCTAATTCCAATTAAACTCGGTTTACAAAATTTTAAATAAATGAAATGATAATGGTTTTTTATTTCCTCAAAGAAAAAAACACTTTACGTAAAAAAACAAAGAGAAGAAATTAATTGGACGTTTTAACTAAGGGAAACACTAATAGTACGAAGATAAAAATAATAAATTTTGTGGATCAGTACAACAAAGCTCATGGATATAATTTTATCAAAATCATTTAATAGCTAAACAGTTTAATTTAATAATAATTAAATTAAAATCTTAAAAACAAATTTTAAAAAAACGCTTATGATTCATGACTAAATATAAAAACCAATACAACCTCTTACAATGGTAGGTTTTATTTTTTTCGTTTTTTCCCACCCCACTGTAAGTTATATTTTTTCGTTTTTCCCACCCCACTGTAAGTTATATTTTTTTCGTTTTTTCTCACCCCACTGTAAGTTTTATTTTTTTCGTTTTTTCCACCCCACTGTAAGTTTTATTTTTTTCGTTTTTTCCACCCCACTGTAAGTTTTATTTTTCGTTTTTCCCACCCCACTGTAAGTTTTATTTTTTCGTTTTTTCTACCCCACTGTAAGTTATATTTTTTCGTTTTTCCCACCCCACTGTAAGTTTTATTTTTTTCGTTTTTTCACCCCACTGTAAGTTATATTTTTTTCGTTTTTTCTCACCCCACTGTAAGTTTTATTTTTTTCGTTTTTTCCACCCCACTGTAAGTTTTATTTTTTTCGTTTTTTCCACCCCACTGTAAGTTTTATTTTTCGTTTTTCCCACCCCACTGTAAGTTTTATTTTTTCGTTTTTTCTACCCCACTGTAAGTTATATTTTTTCGTTTTTTTCCACCCCACTGTAAGTTTTATTTTTTTCGTTTTTTTCCACCCCACTGTGTTTTATTTTTTCGTTTTTTCTACCCCACTGTAAGTTATATTTTTTTCGTTTTTTTCCACCCCACTGTGTTTTATTTTTTCGTTTTTTCTACCCCACTGTAAGTTATATTTTTTTCGTTTTTTCCACCCCACTGTAAGTTATATTTTTCGTTTTTCCCACCCCACTGTAAGTTTTATTTTTTTCGTTTTTTCTACCCCACTGTAAGTTATAATTTTTTCGTTTTTTCCACCCCACTGTAAGTTATATTTTTCGTTTTTCCCACCCCACTGTAAGTTTTATTTTTTTTGTTTTTCTACCCCACTGTAAGTTATATTTTTTTCGTTTTTCCCACCCCACTGTAAGTTTTATTTTTTTTTCGTTTTTTCCACCCCAGTGTATGTTTTATTTTTTCGTTTTTTCCCACCCCACTCTAAGTTTTATTTTTTTCGTTTTTTCCACCCCAGTGTAAGTTTTATATTTTTCGTTTTTCCCACCCCACTGTAAGTTTTATTTTTTCGTTTTTCCCACCCCACTGTAAGTTTTACTTTTTCGTTTTTTTCCACCCCACTGTAAGTTATATTTTTTTCGTTTTTTCCACCCCACTGTAAGTTTTATTTTTCGTTTTTCCCACCCCACTGTAAGTTTTATTTTTTCGTTTTTTTCCACCCCACTGTAAGTTATATTTTTTTCGTTTTTTCCACCCCACTGTAAGTTTTATTTTTCGTTTTTCCCACCCCACTGTAAGTTTTATTTTTTCGTTTTTCCCACCCCACTGTAAGTTTTATTTTTTCGTTTTTTTCCACCCCACTGTAAGTTATATTTTTTTCGTTTTTTTCCACCCCACTCTAAGTTTTATTTTTTTTTCGTTTTTTCCACCCCAGTGTATGTTTTATTTTTTCGTTTTTTCCCACCCCACTCTAAGTTTTATTTTTTTCGTTTTTTCCACCCCAGTGTAAGTTTTATATTTTTCGTTTTTCCCACCCCACTGTAAGTTTTATTTTTTCGTGTTTTTCCACCCCACTGTAAGTTATATTTTTTCGTTTTTTCCACCCCACTGTATGTTTTATTTTTCGTTTTTCCCAACCCACTGTAAGTTTTATTTTTTCGTTTTTCTCACCCCACTGTAAGTTTTATTTTTTCGTTTTTTTCTACCCCACTGGAAGTTATATTTTTTTCGTTTTTTTCCACCCCACTGTAAGTTTTATTTTTTCTTTTTTTCTACCCCACTGTAAGTTATATTTTTTTCGTTTTTTCCACCCCACTGTAAGTTATATTTTTTTCGTTTTTTCCACCCCACTGTAAGTTTTATTTTTCGTTTTTTCCACCCCACTGTAAGTTATATTTTTTTCGTTTTTTCCACCCCACTGTAAGTTTTATTTTTCGTTTTTTCACCCCACTGTAAGTTATATTTTTTTCGTTTTTTCCACCCCACTGTAAGTTTTATTTTTCGTTTTTTCCACCCCACTGTAAGTTATATTTTTTTCGTTTTTTCCACCCCACTGTAAGTTTTATTTTTCGTTTTTTCCACCCCACTGTAAGTTATATTTTTTTCGTTTTCTCCACCACACTGTAAGTTATATTTTTTCGTTTTTTCCCACCCCACTGTAAGATATTTTTTTTTCATTTTTCCACCCCACTGTAAGTTATATTTTTTTCGTTTTTTCCACCCTACTGTAAGTTTTATTTTTCGTTAATTCCACCCCACTGTAAGTTATATTTTTTTCGTTTTTTCCACCCCACTGTAAGTTTTATTTTTCGTTTTTTCCACCCCACTGTAAGTTTTATTTTTCGTTTTTTCCACCCCAATGTAAGTTTTATTTTTTTCAAATTTAATACATTTAGTTTTATTCTATTAATTTTTTTTCTTTAATGATAAAATATTTACGTTGTTTATTCGGACGATTGTCATTACATCAAATAGGCCTTAGGCACATAGGCTTAGATTCTTGATACAAAGGCATTTGAAATCGTGATTTGATCCATATTTTCGGAACTTTGTTTTGTTTAATATAAACTAATGATGGCGAATGTTTGAATAAACAGTAATAATATTTATTTTTATTTGCGGTTCTTGAACAAACATGTTTTTTGATAATTTTTACAAGAATTTTCCAAGTCGATTTTGAAAACTTGGGTTCTCCGGATTTTGGCGATATGGTTTCCGAAAAACGTTTTGAGGTAGCGATATATAGGGCTTCGGGTTTGTTTAGTTTTGAAGTTACACTTCAGTTAAATTTTGTTTTAAACAGTTAGGTCCATTAAAAAAAATAATATAAAATAAATTAAAAAATAAGATTTAAAAAAATCGATCATGAGATTGATAGCCTGTGCTCATCTCTGGAGATTGAAATAATCGATTCATTTTACAGAAATATGACAAGTATGTTTAGCTAAACCTCGATATTTTTTAAAGTTTTCAAAAAAAATGAAGAAACTTTGAATCATCTTTAAGAATGTTTAATAGTCTTTTTTAAAAGTCTTAAGATTTTTAAAAATATTTTAAGAATTTTTTGTTTACATCTTAAGAAGAATCTTTTTTAATTAATCTTAAGGAACGTTTTAAAAATCTTTTTAGTCAATCTTAAGAATCTTTAAGCATCTACGGATCTTGGATTTTAAGAATCTTAAACATCTTTTTGATCAAAATATTTAACAAATTGCATTTTCTCAGAATCAGCTTCAACGATTTCGATCAAATGTTGCTAATTTATAGCCCATAAATACAAAAACAAAAAGCATACCGAAAAATTCAGACGACGAGAAAAACTGGAAAATTTACTTGATTTCTCAAAATCAGTTCAGAATTTCCTCAAACTATATGTTCATATAGCGAGCCGTAATTTTTGGAGTCATAAGATAAACATTGGACTTTTTTCATAAGTTAGTGATTCATTTAAACGTCTTTTGTAAAAATGGACCGTGAGAAAGTTTGTGCAGAGTTCTACTCAGTCTATTTTCAACAACGATGTTACGCCTTTTAAGCTACAACAAACACGTTGTCATTTTATTTTTTTACGGCTTATGAGCTCAAGATACTCCAAAGGATTTTTTTAAAATTATTATTATTTATGTACAGTACATATACGTGTAACAAATCTCCTTGAAGGTTATGTAAGCTGTTTATAACAATGCAGACGTGTTTGGTGGGTTGCGTTCTAAGATTGAAGGCTTTTACTACAACTTTGTTTTAATGCAATAGAAGATCAGTATCTGCAGTGTACAGTCTTTGGGGGGCTCTTCGCAAAATTTTAATGGGTCCCAAAAATAAAAACGTATGTAAAATAAATTACACTTAAAAAATAATCGACACATTTAATATAATTTTTCTTTTCATCTATCACTATTACATAGTAATAGCAAAAGTTTTGCGATTTAAATATTAAGGGTAAAGATATATGCAATAAATTCGTCAACCAACCCCCTATCTCTGACTCTAGCTGTAGGAACTCATAACTATGTCTAAGATTATGCAATATTATTACCACAAATGTTGTAAATTACAATTAAAAATTTATTATAATCATTAATGTTATTTTTATTTTCGATGTATAAATCATATAATTATATTATTTTTTAATAATACCAATTAAAATACGATTGATAATATCAGCTGTTGGTATGGATCACTAACCCCCACATCGTTACAAAGACAATCTTTCACAAAAATTACAAGTTTTGTACAAACAAAAATGGATGTAGACCGGTTTTCAATGCCTGTTTGTGTATGTGTGTGTGTGTGTGTGTGTGTGTGTGTGTGTGTGTGTGTGTGTGTGTGTGTGTGTGTGTGTGTGTGTGTGTGTGTGTGTGTGTGTGTGTGTGTGTGTGTGTGTGTGAGAGAGAGTATGTTCGTGTGTGTGTGCGTGCGCGCGCGTGTGTGTGTGTGTGTGTGTGTGTGTGTGTGTGTGTGTGTGTGTGTGTGTGTGTGTGTGTGTGTGTGTGTGTGTGTGTGTGTGTGTGTGTGTGTGTGTGTGTGTGTGTGTGTGTGTGTGTGTGTGTGTGTGTGTGTGTGTGTGTGTGTGTGTGTGTGTGTGTGTGTGTGTGTGTGTGTGTGTGTGTGTGTGTGTGTGTGTGTGTGTGTGTGTGTGTGTGTGTGTGTGAGTGTGTGTCTGTATGTCTGTGTGTGTGTGTGTGTGTGTGTGTGTGTGTGTGTGTATGTGTATGTGTGTGTATGTGTGTGTATGTGTGTGTGTGTATTTGTGTTTGTGTTTGTGTATGTGTGTTTGTGTGTTTGTGTGTGTGCGTGTGTGGTGGGCCTGCGTGCATTTTTTAGCAACTCTAACATTCACAATTTTGGTCTAATTTGATTCAAACTAGGCACAAAAATCAATTATGGAAATAGCTTGGACTAGTTTGTTAACCAGTAAAATTTGTTCAACAGTTTCAAAAATGGCGGCCATTTCAAACCTTTAGAAATTCTTAATTTTTTTTGCCTTAAATGTTTTTGAAAATCTAAATTCACCATCGTAATCTGCATTAAAAACTACACAAATTTGCATTTTGAATTTTCAAACTTGTTTAAAATTAAGAAAATAAATTTGACAGAGGTCAGGGTTCAATATCATATTTTTAGTGTAATTTGAAAATTTCAAATGCTAATGTATGCAGATTTTAATGCTGAGTATGTTGAAATAAGAATTTCTAAAAAGATAAGGAAAAATACTTTTAGAAATTCGCTTCTATCACGTTAGTGAGACACCTGCATTACAGTATAGACAACTGCCATGAATATAGTAAATAAATGTAGACCAAGTTTTAGGTTGGACACTAGAGGACGTGATTTGATTCATGTTCTCGAGATGTGCCCAGTTGCTACACAATAGTGGTAAATGTTCAAATTAAAATTAAAATAATTGTCTAATAAAGATATAATTGTCAAAGAATTCAAATATCTTAGGGAATGGATCAGCTGGAACGCCCTAGAGAAAAAAGCTATGGAATCTAGGAGAAATAAAGTTGAATTAGCCTTCCAACTTACCAAAGACACATACAACAAGAAGTCCCTCTCCTGGAATACAAATATAAGGCATTATCATACTGTAATTAAACCAGAAGCATTATATGCAGCTGAAACATTATCTCTCACAACCCAGGGCCCACTTGAAAGGCTGGAGATCAAAGAAAGAAAGATATTACGAAAAATCTTAGGCCCCAAATTCCGTAACAACCAATTACTCCACATCAGTAATGATACTCTTTACCAAAAAACTGAAACACTATCAGACACAATAAGAAAAAGGAGAATTGATTTTTATGGGCACATCCTCCGAATGGACAAAAATAGACTAACCAAAAAAATATTTGTCTACTTTCGCAATAGAAGAGCCAAACAACTTTGGTTTAGAGAAACAGAGAAAGACATAACAGAACAAATCACTGACACTATGCTCATGGACAAAACAGCCAAAACAATAACCAAGGACAAGAAGCAACGGTTCCAAGGCAAAGTCAAATCCAAGCGAACGATCCAAATCTCTGACGAAAAAAGAAAAGCAAGATCACAACGAATGAAGCAATACTGGGCTACAAGGAAGGCACAGAAAATTAAAAAGTGATTGATTTGGTTTACCCCAAAGTTGGGTGAAACAAATAAAGAGAGAAAGATAATACTAGTTTCATACATGGAAAAACTTTGTCCTCATGATGTCTTGGTTATTGAATATATGGAGATAATAAGTGTAAGATAACAAAATTTGTTTGAAAATTAGAATACATCACATTAGCCAAACAGCTGTGTGCGTGATTAAAAATAGTTTGGATTTACTTACAAAAGATTACACTACCCATGCAGCTTTGAATAACCACCTTATATCATAATTATATAACAATCTAATATACTCACTGAAAATCAGAAGAGACTAATGAACTTCCAAACATACTGTTCTGACTAGTCTAATTAATTGACTCAAACATATTGAAAACAACATTTTTTTATGAAACATTATCCCTTTCTAGCTTTGTTACTCATACTAATTGTAAAGTGTTCTACAGGTCTGGATCAGTGTACATTTCATTGTCGGGTGTGCACGTTATTGTCTCAACAGCTCAATTGTAGAATATTGCTAATAAAAAATAATTTTAAAAAATTTTGAAACCTTAGAAATTACCCATAATACATTAGGCAATTTACATACGAAATCTGTTGTAGATTACTTAATGACCAGTCGAGTCCAGTTCAAGAACCTCTCAGTTATCATATATTCCTCCTTTAGTATAGAAAGACAAGCCTAAGTTAAGTTCATTATAATGTTTGTTTGCAGGTCAACAGCTCGGCAGTTAATAGCAGGACTTGGAGGTAAACAGATTAATAATTAATTTGTAGAGAATGTGGTGAATCAGGGTCCAAGGTTTTGGCGGAATATTTGCAGAGACAATACAACGGTCGTGTCTACGATTTGTTTACTGGCTTATTTGGTTGATAAGCATGCTAACAAAGAACTGTGTGTGTGTGTGTGTGTGTGTGTGTGTGTTCATGTATGTGTAAGTGTGTGTGTTTGTGTGTGTGTGTGTGTGTGTGTCTGTGTCTGTTCATGTATGTGTAAGTGTGTGTGTTTGTGTGTGTGTGTGTGTAGTAGTAGTAGTAGTAGTAGTTTTTTTTTCCTTTTTTCCAGCGAAAAACCGTTAAGGTTATCATCGCCGTGTGTGTAGTAGTGTGTGTGTGTGTGTGTGTGTGTGTGTGTGTGTGTGTGTGTGTGTGTGTGTGTGTGTGTGTGTGTGTGTGTGTGTGTGTGTGTGTGTGTGTGTGTGTGTGTGTGTGTGTGTGTGTGTGTGTGTGTGTGTGTGTGTGTGTGTGTGTGTGTGTGTGTGTGTGTGTGTGTGTGTGTGTGTGTGTGTGTGTGTGTGTGTGTGTGTGTGTGTGTGTGTTTTAAAACAGTGAAATTAAACATAAATCTAGCAAAATCAAAGATTTATCATAATTTTCATCTTAATAATAAAAGAAGTTGTATTACAGAAGTTGTACGATGCAGAAGTTGTATTGTAAAATAACAAACTAATTCGGATCTGACGTTTGAAAATTATAAAATGTTGACTGAATACTATAATATAGGAACAAGCGAGTTCAAAGCCAATGAAGTGGCAAAGTTTCACCTGCTAAGAGAGTTTCCCATAAAATAAGAGTTAATTTAGGTTTACTAGTAATAGATCTACGAAAAATCAAAGTAAAATATGTATTATGTAGTATTTCAAATTAATGTAGGAGAGTTGTTTAAAGGTGGTTTTCCAATACAAAAATGTAACTCATAACAAAAGTGAAAATGAATAAATTAAAAGTTTTAAGTGATCAAAGTTATAAATCAATTTCTAATATGTAAAATTATATATGTATATATATATATATATATATATATATATATATATATATATATATAAATCAATATATGTAATATGTGATATATATAATATGTAAAATTATATATGTGTATATATATATATCACTATACACACAGTATAATGACCTGCCTTCCCTAGCTTCGTCAATTCTACTTTCGTTGACGCGTTTTGGAGAACTTCCATCTTCAAAAACTATATCTATACTGGTCACCAATATTATGGCCCGACCTATTTATAATTTTCTATCTCCACCTCGTACCCCTCCTCTATTCAACACATGTACATTAAACCTGACGTGCTGGCTTCTGATTGGCTCTTCAAATTCATACGTTTTCTTTCGCTTCTGATTAGCTCCTTTCATATAATATTGAATTGACGGGCCATAATATTGGTGACCAGTATAGATATAGTTTTTGAAGATGGAGGTTCTCCGAAACACGTCAACGAAAGTAGAATTGATGAAGCTAAAGAAGGCAGATCATTATACTGAACACAGTGATAATAATCCTAGCAGAAAAGAATAATATATATATATATATATATATATATATATATATATATATATATATATATATATATGCAGTAGGTATACATGACCTACTCCTCCTATATGTCATACAGAGGATTAGGTAAGATTGATCTATTCTAGCTTTAGTACACATTGTTTTTATAACAATCACGTCAGGATAAAGTACATCAAAGATATCAGGCTAAATTGTAGGCAGCTTATTTTCATTGAACCAATTTTAACTCATGTAAGATGCCAGGCAAAAAATCTGTTTTTGAAAATATCTGTAGATATTTTAATCTTCTCTATGATTAATTTATCTTCTGATTAATTAAACAATAAGAAAAATAAATTATACTTGAAAAATACAGGCCTACACATAAAAACTCTTGTTATACCAATAGAAAGAATTATATTTTTTACTAATTTCTTTTATGTTTCAGCTGTTTTATCTGTCCTTGCGACTGGATCATGTATGGGTTGGATTACACCAGTGTTAAAATCATTGCTCCTACCTGACAACCCAATATTCTTAACACACGCTCAAAGTTCTTGGATGACTTCGATCATAGAACTCGGAAATTTGTTCAGTATTATACCTGCGGCTTTTCTTTTTAATAGTTGCGGAAGAAAGACTTTCATTCTTTCAACAGGGCCAATATATTTGTTAGGTTGGGTAATCATTTACTATTCAAGTAACATATTATTACTATGCGCAGCTAGATTTGTTCAAGGATTGTCTATGGGTATAGTATTTACAGTTGTTCCCGTCTACCTTGGAGAAATATCCAGTCCAAACTTGAGAGGTGCCATTTGCAGTATGTTCCAAGTGGGATTGAATCTAGGCTTGTTGTTAGAATACTGTATTGGACCGTTTCTATCGTACTACCAGTTGATAATAATAACATCAGTGATACCATTGCTTTCGTTTGCGTTTTCAATATACTTACCAGAATCTCCGTACTATCTAGTTATGAATGGACAGTACACAGATGCTTATAGATCGTTAGCTTGGCTACGAGGAACAAATAACACAGATTTTGTTAAAGAAGAAATGCAAGAGATTGTGAATGGTGTTGAGGAAGAAAAGAAGAATAAAGTGACTTTGATTTATGTAATAAAAAATGCATCAGAAAGGAGAGCATTACTTATAGTTCAGACAATTGGAATAGTGAAGATATTCAGTGGAATAATGGCAATTCTTTCCTATTCAACGCTACTGTTTAGCGAATCTCAGAATAGTTTAATCCGTCCAGATATTTATACGATTATAATTGGGACGCTTACGCTTGTATCAAGTTTTTTCAGTAGCACACTGACAGATAAACTGGGTAGAAGACCTCTTCTTATAACATCAACGATAACATGTTCCTTTCCTTTGTTTTTTGTAGGGGCATATTTCTATCTAAAGAAAGAAAGAGTCGATTTAAGTGGACTTACTTGGATACCTCCTGTATCCATCATGTTTTATTGCATTATGTTCGCTTTTGGGTTGGACCCTGTAGTGTTGTCGTACAGATCGGAAATGTTTTCTACTAATACTCGTGGAATAGCAGCTTGTATCAGCACCGTTACTGTGACTATCGCTGCTTTTCTTACGTTGAAGTTTTATTTAGTAATAGCAGATAGTTACGGACTGCATATCGTGTACTGGATATTTTCATCAGTTTGTATTTTTGGATCTGTATATATATACTTGTTTGCAATTGAAACGAAAGGTAAAACGCTGGGAGAAATACAGAAACAGATGAAAGATTTAGCTTACAAGAAAAAAGTAGATAATTCTTCCGTAAGTGACACAAGATTGTAAAGATTATTTGAAAATAATAATTTGATATTGGTTATTTATGCCATGGTATAGTTTAAAGTTACAAGAAATTCATTGTAATTTAAAAGTATTATAAACAATACATTTGAGGTAAATTTTATGAAAAAAGAAATGTCTTGAAAATTTGTTACCTTTCATGATTGTTGGCACTGTCACATTTAAAAATGTTTACCTTTAAACAGCTGCCATTTATATATTCAAAGCATGAATAGTAACACAACATAATTGCTAATTATTCTGCTGTAAAATTATTAGATCAAACCTATTAAGATTTATTTGATCAATTAAGTTATTCAGGTGCTTAAAGTAACTGTTCTAGGCTAAGAATAACAGATTTAAATTGAACAGATTGAACAGTGAAGATTCATATGAAGAATCTTCATGTTTTACTAGTGGTGCATTTCATGACAAAGATGATGAAACAGAATGAAGATAATTATATATTCTGAAGTAAAAACTGTATTAAAAATATTGCTAATTATTATTATGTTTTTGAGTGTATAAATTGTTAGTCTTTCTATTTCATTATTACAACATAGCCACTGGACCACATATTTCTCCTCCCGTCAGACCTATCTACTCACCTCGTAAAGGCTGCGGTTTCAAAACTCTATTGTTTCATCTTCAGGCCTCGATACAAATGTTAAATCCTCTGTCAAGGTCGTCACAAAGTCAAACAAAACATATGTTACAGACACTGAACACAATTACACGATTAAAATACATACGATGAAATTTGGTTTGGCCAAACGATATGTGCGACTCGTATGTCGTTAGATTCCGGACTGTACAAGGTGAGTAGGCTGTACATTCGTTTACGAGATGAGTAGATAGACCACTGACATGAAAAATAGGTCATAATCCTAATTACTTTTTATTTCAAATTTGGTGGACTGATTTGAATTGAGTGAAATGGATAATCGACCAAAATCCAAGCAAAACCATTTAACCAATTTTTAAGAAATTAGATTGTTTTTCCATGTATTTTTGTTAATAGTTTGGAAGATCAGTCTATGAATATGATCATGGGCTTGTAATGTGTAGTTTTAATATATTCTTAAAGGAATATTCCATTAGTAACCTGGCGTTCTAGGTAGAAAATAAATCTACAGTTATTCTGTTCTTGCTTTTTTTGTTATTCATACCATTAAACTGTAAATTTTCTCGTTACATAAAATTTCTCAGTTTCTAATATAGTAATTTAAAAAACAAAAATAACTTATAAAATATCTTCTAAATAAGCAATCCACACATGGTTACTTTTAATAACACAGAGAATTATTACACAACACCAAATTGACACAGTTTTAACCCAAAATTTGGTGAAACGTTTCAAGAATGTAATATTAAAAAAAAACTAAGACGATTATCAATAATGAAACATTTAATATATAGCATTTACCATTATCTCCTACAATATATATTCATAATGGTTTTTTGTTAAATTTTTCTTGGATTTGTGATGATCAAGTTTTATTTTGTACAGCTAGCACATTTAAACATCTTTTTTTCTTGTTTCAATTCCAAAGTCTAGTACACAGTTGCATTCAATGTTCTTTGTAAAACATTGACATCGCTGTAACTTGAAACAGCCAAGTACTTCAGGAAACAAATGAATGTATGTAAACATTTTTTATTTTGAAAGATTGATTATTACGTTCAGTAGTTCCTAGGCATAATGTGCAGTGAAGATAAAATACCTCTAAATGCTTGATCGTTCTTCGCATGATTCGGATTAATTCTGAAGTTTACAATGTTTTAGGAATATGTATGTAATTGTAAAAGCGTTGTAGTTATAGAATTTTTTAATTCATAATAATGTGTAAATATATTGTTACATGAGATTTTTCAATATATAGTATAAATATGTTAAAATGAACATTCCCATTAAATAAATCACGTAAGATCATATTTAATTGCTTTCAAAAAGTATGGCCAACACTTTCAGAAACTTGTGTTTTTTAGTGTTTATTAATTCTGGTATTTAAGTTCTAAAAATATAATTATCAAGTCTCTTTTTACACGGTTTATGTTTCATATTCCTAATAGGTTTTTTAACTGCTTTTCTTGGTTTCAGTACTTTTTGTCTAGTTGAAAATTCTTTATTTTTATCACGAAGGTTGTGGATTACATTAAGAACTTTCTCTTTTTTATTGCTTGCATTTTGCAGACGTCTCTTCGATTCAGTAGTGTAATACACAGTTATGCATTCAGTGTAGTACATGGGTGATGATACATTTGTGCTAACAGTTTGGTTAATCTGTTCGGTAGTATTAATTTCCAGTGTTGTGCTAAGGCTTTCGCCTGTAGATTCTTCAGCATTACTTGCAGTTGATTCAACAGTAGATTCTTCAGTATTGGTTACAGTTGATTCAACAGTAGTTGATTCAGCAGTAGATTCTTCAGTATTGCTTACCGTTGATTCAACAGTTGACTCTGGAGCGTTACTTCCAGTTGTTTCTCCGGTAGATTCTACAGCATTCATTACTATTGATTCACCAGTAGATTCTGATATTTGGCTAACAGTTGATTCGCTAACTGTAGATTCTGTAGTTTCACTTGCAGTTGATTCGCCAGTAGATTCTGGTATTTGACTTATAGTCGATTCACCACTAGATTCTGCAATATTACTTACAGTTGATTCGCCAGTAGATTCTGCACTATTGCTTGCAGTTGATTCACCAGTAGATTCTGCACTATTGCTTGCAGTTGATTCACCAGTAGATTCTGCACTATTGCTTACAGTTGATTCACCAGTAGATTCTGCACTATTGCTTACAGTTGATTCACCAGTAGATTCTGCACTATTGCTTGCAGTTGATTCACCAGTAGATTCTGCAGCATTACTTACAGTTGATTCAACAGTAGATTCAGCAGCATTACTTATAGTTGATTCAACGGTAGATTCTGCAGCATTACTTACAGTTGATTCAACGGTAGATTCCGCAGCATTACTTACAGTTGATTCAACAGTAGATTCCGCAGCACTACTTACAGTTGATTCAACTGTAGATTCTGTGATTTCACTTACTGGTACAGTTGATTCAGTAGCAGGTTCTGAAATTTCACTTACAGTTGATTCAACAGAAGATTCTGTACTTGGGCTAACAGTTGATTCACCAGTCGATTCTGCAGCGCTACTTATGGCTCCAGACTCTGGTGCACAGCTACAATTACAAATTGGCGATATCACAGTTAAGTTGACATTTATAACTGATACATTATTACATGTCAGTAAACTTGTTGGGACTTTAACACCATCCTGCGATAAAGTATTTGTAAAATTTGTATAATTTCCTAGAAAATCCATTAACTGTGAAGTCTTATTTGAATTGGTAATTATCTCTATGCCTGACTGTCTCACTGGAAGATTGGAGAGCAAATTAAAATCTGACGCATTTCCCATTTCAATAAGTCCTTTTAAATTTCGTTCTAAATTTTCAATTGTAACTGTCGAAGCTGATTTTTTTTTTAATTCAATGTCTTTTTTCCCTTTTTTACTATATCCAATCTGGAAGACACAATTAATTTTCATTAGTATGAAATTAGTGTTTTATTTATTACAATTTATAAATTTGTATATGTATTTATACTATTTATAAACACTATATATGTATATACTTCTTTATTAATTTTAGCAATAATAATCAGTAATTTCATTGATTTTCCTATAACAAAGCAATGTTAAATTAATTATTTACTAATTCTGTCAGAAATTAGATTATTAAAACAGACCAGACATTATTTTTATGGTTTATTCAACCTAAAGAAAGATGAAAACTGGAATCACAAATTGGTTTACTGTACATAAATGCCAAATTAGTAAATTAACTTTATTTCAATACTCGCAAATAAAAAAGAGAAAAATGTTGCACCCTTTCAAATTCCAAAGCAGTCATGTCTGCTTTGAAAGCGTTTTAAGAACTTTTTCATGCAAATGAGCTGAAGACCTTGTTATATTTTTTTAAAGTGAAAGATAAAGCATGTTATTTTTTATGTGACTCCTGCTCACATGTGATGTATATACTGTAGTACTAGATAAGTTGATGGCATAGCAAAGAAAGCTGAAATAATATGTTATATTTCTTCTGGCTATTATTTTATTGTACTCCAACTTACATTATGGAAAATAAATTGACTAAATCATTTGTCAAAACCTGTATGCAACAGGCAGAAATGTTAAACACTTAATTTACTGGAGTTGATAAATTATGTGAATATTTTTTCTTTGATCACTACAAAATGAAAACTTTGTTTGGTTGAAAATGTGAAATTCTTCATTGAAAAGGAATATTAAAATATACTAACAGTGACCAAAAAAATTGGTTTTTAATTAACAAAGAAGTGATAATTTTCTTTAGTAATCTGCTAGGTTTTAGACAAATATTAGATTGTTTTTCAAGTTTAATAGCCTACAAGGTAGCATAACAAATGGTAATCCTAAAATAATTAATTTTTAAATTCCTATAAAATAAATTCTAACTGCAATTGACTGTAGTCTCATTATTATTGTTAATATTTCTAATATCTCACTTTCTAATAAAAGAATGTATTAATCTAAATTGGTTCTCATTAAAAAAAAGATTTGTTTAAGTTTACAAATAAATATTTTAAAAATTATTTAATAATATTCTTTAATCTTAATATAATCAAGTTACTCTACATATAATAATATTTTGTTGCAGTTTATGACTCATTCAAATTAAGATATAAACTAACTTGCTTTCCCTGGTTCAATACTCACTCAGTTAAACATTATGTTTTAAAATTGTGAGATGTACTTCATCAATTAAATTATTATTAATCACTCTCTCTCTCTCTCTCTCTCTCTCTCTCTCTCTCTCTCTCTCTCTCTCTCTCTGTGTGTGTGTGTGTGTGTGTGTGTGTGTGTGTGTGTGTGTGTGTGTGTGTGTGTGTGTGTGTGTGTGTGTGTGTGTGTGTGTGTGTGTGTGTGTGTGTGTGTGTGTGTGTGTGTGTGTGAGTATGTAGAGATAGTGTATTTAAATTTTGAATCACTGTATACAGGTAGAAGAAAACTTAAGATAGTTCTACTGTAAAAGGTTCATAATATTAAAAAACTTAGTTCCAAAATATTTATAATTTATTATATTTTTATAAAAATACTGACATACTTTATATGTCATTTAAAATTTGTTAATAGTAATAATAATAATGATGTTAGTAATGTAATAAGATATGAGCTAATTATCTGAATCATACATAAATCTGTAGTTTAACATATTTAAAATGACGGAAGTAAAAATGGCCAATATGTTATTCATCATTATCAGCCTGTATTATTTGAGAATTCATATTAAATAATAGCCTATAAAAACTATATTTATTTTTTTAAGAAAATAATATTTAACAGCATGAAAATATTATGTTTTAATAATAATAATTATTATTATTATTATCTCTGTTCTTGGAAACAGAGATGTTGTATTAATTCTGAATTTATTATAAAGTTTTATAGTTTAACTAAGAAATAAATTTTTAACATGTGTTTATAAAATTCTTGCCTAATATTTATACTATAAATTCATTTACCATTTTCAAAAACTGAAAAATAGATTAGCTTACCTCACGACCACTAGAAATTGTCCTTGAATAACCTATGTAAACAAAAGCAACATTGAAATAAATTACTACCGGAAAAATAATTTTCATTTTGTTAAAGAGCAGAACATTAATATGAAATCAATTTTTAATAAGAAAAAACTACCTTTTACATAATAATATACTTGGAATAGCCGAGGTTATTGATTAGTTGCCATAGAAAAAAACAACAAAAAACAAATTGTAATAATCAATTTTTTCCATATTTATGATTTAAATCATATGTTAAGTTAAAAATCATATGTTAAATCATATGACTTCATTTATTTGGAATTTATCCTTTAAAAGTTGACAACTAATGCAAGTAGACATCTAAATTTACAAGTTTTAAAGTTTTAAGGTTATGTATCAATTAAAATAGAATTGTGTAATTAATTAATCAAAATAACTAATTTTGTAAATTAAAGGATTTCAATAGAAATCAATTTCTTAACATTTTTGTTAAATTCTGTATATCATGAACCACAGGAAAACTTTGGTTGGATTAGTTTACTAGATTCAAAAGTACAAATTTATTATTTATTATTTTTTTTTAGATTTTTAGATTATGTCTTTCTCCGTTTCTCTAAACCAAAGTGGTTTGGCTCTTTTATTGTGAAAGTAGACAAATATTTTTTTGGTCAGTCTATTTTTGTCCATTCGGAGGATGTGCCCATAAAAATCAATTCTCCTTTTTCTTATTGTGTCTGATAGTGTTTCAGTTTTTTGGTAAAGAGTTTCATTACTGATGTATAGTAATAGGTTGTTACGGAATTTGGGGCCTAAGATTTTTCGTAACATCTTTCTTTCTTTGATCTCCAGCCTTTCAAGTGGGCCCTGGGTTGTGAGAGATAATGTTTCAGCTACATATAAGGCTTCTGGTTTAATTACCGTATAATAATGCCTTATCTTTGTATTCCAGGAGAGGGACTTCTTGTTGTATGTGTCTTTGGTAAGTTGGAAGGCTAATTCAACTTTATTTCTCATAGATTTTTTTCTAGGGCGTTCCAGCTGATCCATTCCCCAAGATATTTGAATTCTTTGACTATCTCAATGTATTGTTCTCCCACTTGAAGCTTTTTTGGTGGTTTTTGTATGTTTGTCAATATTTTAGTCTTCTCAAATGAAACTTTGAAACCCATTTTTAATGCTTGCTTCTGGAGTTCAAGAGTCTGTTCCTTAGCTTCTTCCAATGTATTATTATTATTATTTGCAAAAGTTAAGTAAATTTTGAGTAGCCTTTTTTTCAAAATGCTTGAACATACGTAACCCTTAATAGGACATATTAATGGTGACGATTTTGTAAGCAATGTTGGGCAATGTTTAGTTAATCTACCAACCCTTTATCATCAATGGCCCAACAACCTTTGTTGGTAAGCAAAACTATATAGTTTGTTTATGCTCAAAGACTAGAGAAAATAACAAAAAATTAATATTCTGTGGTCTCTGATCTATACCATATCCTATCTAAATTGAATATCTTTACCTATTTCACTGTAGACATGTATTACTTTTCCTTTTACATAGTATATATGCAAAAATTATTTTAAAAACTTTTATAATATCAATCTTATAAAAAGGATTACTTCTTAAGTGGTATGACCGTTAACAGTAATTACAAATTAACATTCACTAATCTACCGTCTTGTTAAAAACAGAATCCCGAAATTAAAAACACATGAACATTATGATAGGGTCTACATCAAACTCAGTACAAAAATTAAATGTTTTTGGAAACATTTTTTAGCAGCAAAGTCTTTTCATCCAAAGTGGTACCCACTCAAAATATTAAGGCAATGCAATACATTTCTTTGAATATCAGCTTTTGCTATCGATGTCAGATAAAAATCTGCAAATATATTACCGTTTTAAATTTTAAAATTTTATAGAAAATACCAAAATGAACCATAACCCTTGGATTCCTTTTTGCATTGTCAGACATTTGATAATTTAAAATCCTAATTTACACATACTTTATTGCTAACTGCAATGAAATCTATTTTTTTAAAATATTGATAAAGAACTGAATAAAAAGAATTGAATGTTTGTGATTTTGCAAAGATTTTAATTTTACTAGATAACTTGTCCACTTTAACAAAATATTTGTTGACGAATTTGAAACTTTAAAGTAAGACACAACATATAATAAAATGAAAACTGTTACAATATCTCATTTCATATTGAAATTCTCTAATAATTAATAGGCTTTTGTATTAAAATGCAAAACAGGAGCAACAGAAATTTCCTATTACAGTACTAGCATCTTTGTTTCTACATTACCCAACAGGTAGCGCAACATGTACAAACAACGTTGAATTTCAAGAAATGTTATTTACTGTAGAAACTAGATGGCACTTAATGCCGGCGAGATGGTTCAATAACATCAGTTTTCATCAAATTTTCATTGGTTACTTTCGTTGCATCCCTTCGTATGATTGGTTTCTTTGCTCAACCCGTATCTGTCAAAAGTTGTTTGTTTCGCTGTGCTTGTTGCCTTGTAGTGCCGTGTTTCTGTCTTTCGTTTACCTGTGTTAATCTGTTTCTTGAAAGTTTTACATTATTAAATTGCAGTGATTTTTTTTGTGTAGTGCATGCATAAAGTTAAAATTCAATTCCGTTATATTTGTTTCAATAAAAGTGAAATTATACAATTAAATGACAAATTAAAGTTTTATAGGTTATTGATCATTCTTAGCCCCTGCAAAAGGCTTAAAATAGACGTACCTAACCTCACTTTTATTAACGTTTAAGGGTTGGTTTAGTAGATTACATTTTTAAAGTGTAGTTTAACGTGTCTCACTGTTATTAATAACATATGTCTAATTACTTAGTATTTACATTTATTTAAATTAAACGTTTTTTAAATAAAATTAATTGCATTACATGCTTTTTCTGATAAGTAGTAGGCATCATCTAGTAGCCCCTTAAACAGTCAACAACATTATCAACTTCATATAACAGTATTTGAAATAAATAAAATAATAATATTTACAAATTTTTAAGTGGGTACAGAGATTACATTGTTTTTATTAAAAAAGTAATCATACAAATGCTTATTTTTTCTTTTTTTGACATATGGTACACTATATAATGGACTCATCCCAATAACAAGTAACAAGTACAATTAACGTTTCTAACTCCAAACCAACAACATAATAACAATAAAATACTAATAGCTTACTGTTGTTATGCTTTACTTCGAATTTTGTATGCCATAAATATCAAAAAGTAAATAGATTATACCTATTTTTAAAAAATATTTCTTATTGCTTTTACATGTAGGCCTAGTCTATACAATAAATTTAAAATCCCTTTAACCTTCTTTATAATTTAAAAACTTGAATAGTTTTTGTGCCTTATATGTAACAAATGACCAATTATAAAACCATTTAGACCTACTGAGTTTTCGTAAATTTTAAATATAATATTTACCTATTTAACTTTTAAACATTAAAATGAAAAATAATAATGGTATTCATACCATTGTTGACCTAACCGACTATTAATATTTTTTTCTGTAGCTTTTCGCACAGGCCTAGGTTCTATTAAAGTAAATCTTTATTTTGTGACATATTTATAGTTTATAGTAAGTTGTGTTACTAAATTTCATGTCTGTTTTTAGAAATGAGAAATACATAATTTTCTCCCATAAAAGTGCCTTGGCTTAAAACATTTATTTAACTTTTAATTTTGTATGGCATCAGACATTTTAAAGTTAAACATACAGTTATTCTGTTTGAGTGATATATAGCTGATATACTATTATTGTGGCAAGGCTCCAAGGAATGGACCATAGTGATGTCGCTTTTCAACGGTAGCAGTAATACTACCTCTGGCGACAGTGCTAGTGCTGCGGCTATGGGAGTAGTCCCATATCAAAATAGATATCCACCAATCGGCAGTACGGATGTGCCTGATGAGTTTCCAAACGTTACAACAAACAATATTTCGTTTATATCTTCGGTGTTTGGTGTTTCTTATTGTACACAGTGGGGACCAGTTAATCATGTTTATTTTCAATTAGCAAATACTTTCTTTTTCCTTTCGTACCTCGCTCCGAATGGACTATATGGTATTTTGTACTTAAGGTGTACACTTCTAGTAGGCTGTGCGTTTTTCGCTCTGTGGGGCTGGGCCGTACTTTGCTCCTTTGATGCTTTCTTATGGAATGCTAATTTCGTCGCAATCAATTTCATCCATGTTTGCATTTTGCTGTACCATCTGAGACCAATCAAATTTTCAAAAGAAGTTGAAGAGGTAAGTGTCTACAAAAATTAATTATTTTTTGAATATTTAGAAACTAGTTTCTCTTATTATTATTTAGATAACAATTTATTATAGATTAACCGTTGACTATTTTATCAATATTCATAAAAATTTCTCTTTTTTATTTAATACTCAACATAATTTGTAATTATAGTGATCATAAAAATGTAATTTCCGATGTAAGCATGTATTTACACATTGGGTAGCCTAATTATACAAAAATATGTTGAAAAAACAAAATTTTAGGCATATTTCTAAAGGGATGTTTCATGTTACTGCAGTAGGTAATTGTTTTTTTTCTCTCATCATTTGTTAAATCCGTGTACAAAAAGGGGTATGTGGTTATTTTCTGGTATCAAAGTCATATGTTTCGACCTAAGTTACATTGTTATTTGAAATACTAATAATTAAAAGAGCTTTTTTTTAAAAAATGCGGTAATATTACTTGTAAAATACCTTAGCCTATCACTATCTTGAAATGAATTTTCCAAATGTTATTATGTTGTTTGCATTATTATGGCAAAAGATTTTAGTTTTTTTTTATACTTGACAATATAATAATTTACTAATTATTGTTAGTAAATATAAATTATTTATATATTTTACTAATTTAATAATAGTAATAACTAATTTAAGCTAGACGTAATATCACAAACTGTTTATAAGACTTCCATTCATTTACAAGATTTTGGTAGATTTTTAATACCTACAGAGTGTGTTTATTATGTCCATCTAAATGATTCCAAACTTTTTATTGTATTCACAACCCAATATTTCTTCAGATATCACATCAGAATCACTGCTGATCATAGATTATTACCTATTTTTGAAAAATATTTGAAGTTATTTTTTGAAAAAATATTATAAGCATAATGATTTTGATTTTTTTAAAATAATTGTGCTGTTAACAATCATGTAAACCACTTTCATTTTGAAAGTATTCATTCTGTAGATTTTGGCAGTTTTTAGTGTAAAAAACTATTGTTCCTTATCTAAAGACAAGTAATGATGTTTGAAATCGGTATGCTATAGTGCTAAATGTAAAAAAATCCTGATCTGGAAAAGAAAGTTTAATCACAAAATGGTTGACTGGATATTTCAACTTTTTTAGAAGTTTCAGCTAGAAATTAGGTGAATCAAATATATATTCATATATCTTTGTGCATTTCCATATTTTCATTCATTTATAAGATGCCGTTTTGTCTACTTTTGTTTTCATCCAAGCTTCACTGGAACTGTTCTGGTTCATTAAACTCAAATTTATATTACATTAAGGCCTATAAGTGGCCAACATTACTGCAAATATATGTATTCCATAACAACCAGGTAATTAAATTATGTTGTGTACATTTGTAGACTGACATGGAGCCTGGAACCCAAAAGTATTCCCTTAGTTGTCGAATTAATTTTAATCCAAAAAATGTATATTGGTCTCAGTAACGTTTTTTTTTATAAAAACTGAAATTTGTACCAAATTTCTAATTTGTACCAAATTTCTAATTTGAAAGAATAGAGGCCTGTGGGTTTAATTTTTACGTAAATATGTATACAAATGCAATGAACACTGTAACATGATATACAAATAAGCCGCCTCGGTGGCCTAGTTGATAGCGTACTTGGCTTTCACCCCGAGGACCCGGGTTCGACCCGGCGAGGGCTTGGCATTTTCATACGCTATACATCATCCCATCGTCTGCATTAGCCTAAGTGTGCACAATAGTCGGACGTTAAACACCAAAAAAAAAGGTATACAAATACAAAACAACCCTTTGCTGAAAAATGAAAAAAAATCTAATTAGTTATGGCTTTGTACTCATTTGATATCCCTCTGAAGATGGTAGCTGCAAATGTAGATCGGGATAAAGTAATTTGACTAGTTTTGATTCTGTCAGGTGTGTGAAATTTTTCGCATTTGACCAATCAAAACAAGGGGAAAGTTACTGTTTTACAAGAGATTTTGAAAATCCTGTATCCAAATTTTTAAAGCAGAATTTTGGTACTATTTGATGCAATTTTGCACAATGAGCATACAAAGTAAGAGGGAAATGACTGACTACATATGACGTCATAAGTTTTTTTTGCAAATATTTCAAAAAACCTGAAAAAATGATCAAAACACATGAATTATTTTCTGCAAACGCTCAAAGCAAGAGTAAGTCTGAATACATCAGCTACCTCCGAGCGCGCGCGCACACACACACACACACACACACACTTCGTGAGTATACTTCCAAAATAAATACCTACTGATCGTCGTTGACTCTGAGCACAGAAAATATACACAAACACATAGTTTATAGTAAATAAGGTTTTAAAACCAGATTGTGATGGTTTTCACTTCCAGTGCCAGGCTGCGTCACTGTAGCAACACATTGAGCAATGTTGCCAATCTCTGTAACTCAAACTGTGGCTACCGCTGCAAAAAATCGGCATATAAGATACACTGCTAGTGTTCAATATATGAACTGTAATATGTTTGTACTACCAGTGAGCCTTCTGTTTATTTTCAGTTTCTACGCATTGGGTTTTTTTTATTTCGAATTTGCTTATCTGATTTATCTTCAGTCTGTTAAAATATTTCCAAAATTATTGTACACAAACGATTGTCCTTTTACTCAACAATGTCTACATTGAATGATCTCACAAAAGGTTACTGCGTACACATTGCGTCAGGCTTAATCCGTGACTGATCGCCGGTACGTGACTCATCGTTGATCTTGTGCAGTAACAATAGTTAAATATTTTATATTATGCAAGCCTGTGATCGTATTATAGTAGATGTGGGCGTTTCTACTATTTTTACATAACGTCAACAAACTGTTTGTTGAGGAAAAAAAGCTGCTTTTTAAAACAGTTGGAAAAAACAGGTTTAGAAAACTGAAACTCAAAGTTGTATTAGCAGCTAAAACATAAAGCACATACGTTCAGTTTTCTAAGACTACTTTTTCATTCCCATTACCACCATGTCCTTAAATTGTTTTTGGGTGTAATGCATTTAGAAAGGATAAAAATAATCCTTACAAGTGTAGTAATAATTAAATTACATTCTCAAAACGTAATAATTATGTAAGCCATTTTATGTACAAAATGCAATGAATTTCTAATTGAAGCATTTTTTTTTTTACTTAAAAATTAAATAGTCCTTTGCATATTTACCAAAATGCAAACGATTTAGAATATTTTTAGTTGATTAAAAAATATTGACGATTGATAATAAATATAAAAAATATGTTTAAATAAAATTAGGCTCTGTATCTACAAAATGTGAGAGGTTGTTACTACAACTCGCAACAAAATAGACGTTGACCAAACAGTTCTTACTTCACTACAAGCAACAACCAACTTTGGAATAAAGGGAAAAAAAAGCAGGTAGAAGAGCAGTTAGCAGGAAAACAGTTTTAGCGCTTGCGGCAACGTTCGAATAGAACAGTCCGTTCCTTGTTTAACAAATCATAAACCAGTCCAAATCCAACTGCTTGTTTCCGTTTGCAAAAGCAGTTTTTTTTAACTGTTTGGTGTTTTCTGTCCCTCCACTATATTATAGTAGGCCTACTGTTTATAATATTAGACAGTGAAATAACATCAAATGTAGTCGGGGACGTTTTAGCGAAATTCACTTGGCAAATAAGATATTGGAGCGCCATTATGGTAAGACCCAAGCCAGGGACTTCCAACGAGCGCCTGTAAATCAAGTTGAGGTATCGTTAATGCCTGTAGCACACTACCAATGTGGCATCGTAAATCAACTGAATAAAGCTGTAAAGGAAAATAAATCCTATAGGTTTATTTTTTTTTTATTAAGGTTTCTCTGATCGTGAATTTTGTTTTGTCAAAGATTCAGTGCAGTGGTTTTGGTCATGACCTTCTGCTGTTTGTCAGTAAATAACCTAACCTGATTTTTATGGAAAAAATTTAACTGAAACAGTTTTGCGATGTTTTTCATGCGATTTATTTTGTCTGTATACTTTTTATTCTTATTTTTGTTTCGACCAATCTAATTAAATGACAGCTCAATAACGTTTTATACTAAGTCACTAAACACGAATAATTTCAAAGATAATAAGTCCTTTTATGTCTAATCAACGTACGTTATCGACCTGTTCCAGAGTCGGGCGAATTTCAACGGATTCACGGAGATGAAAGCGCATGTCGTGTTTTCTTCGCGTATTTTTGCACTTCCTGATTCGCTGTGTTGATCTTCATTCCGTATCCACCAACGTGCGTTATTTCGCGCAACTTCGTGCTGGAATGGTTGAATAATTTTAGTGTTTGTTTTACCCTACGTTGTGACCCAGAGTTGTAAGCCAAACACACAGGCATGACTGTTTGTTTGTATATCAGATTATAAGTTTGTTGTACACTGACAACTCGGAATTTCGATTTAGTTGGATTTTCCATTTGACTGTGAAGTAAAGGAGGACATTTTTGAGTTTATCGAAGAATCCAGAAATACATGAGATCGTAGTCACGTTTCAAACCACAACGCGCGCGTGCGCACACACACGTATACACAAACACACACGCACTCGTACACACACACACACACACACACATATACACACACGCACACACACTCGTACACACACTCGTACACACACGCACACTCGTATACACACGCACACGCACGCACACACTCGTACACACACACACACACACACACACACACACACACACACACACACACACACACACACACACACACACACACACACGCACACTCGTATACACACGCACGCACACTCGTACACACACTCGTACACACACACACGCGCGCACGCACGCACGCACGCACCCACACACACACACACACACACACACACACACACACACACACACACACACACACACACACACACACACACACACACACACACACACACACACACACATACATACACACGCACGCGCGCACATACGTACTCACGCACACTCGTATACACACACGCGCGCGCACGCACCACACACACACACACACTCACTCACTCGTATACACACACACGCACACTCGTATACACACGCACGCACACTCGTACACACACACACACACACACACACACGCACGCACCACACACACACACACATACACACGCACGCGCGCACACACGTACACACACACGCACGCACGCACACTCGTATACACACACGCGCGCGCACGCACCACACACACACACACGCACGTACACTTACGCGCGCGCGCCACGCACACACACACACACACACGCACGCACCACACACACGCACGCACACTTTCGCGCGCGCACGCACCACACACACAAATACGCGCGCGCCACACACGCACGCACGCACACGTACGCGCGCGCGCGCCACACACACACAACACACACGCGCGCGCGCGCGCACGCACGCACGCACCACACACAAGCACGCACGCACACTTACGCCCCGGGCGCGCCCCCCCCCCCACACACACAAGTGCTCCTTATAGATTTATTTGTCTTTATACTTTTTCCTTCCCTTTTTACCAGAAGGAAATCTTTCCTGAAGAATGCCTCTTTACCGTAAAACAAAACTGAACCATCAAAATGTTCTGAACCGAGAAGTAAATGTTTTTTTGTTTTATTACTTACAATTACAACTAGTCTAAGACTATCTAGCAATATTTTTCTGTCTACTGTCTGTGTGGTGAAAGAACGTCCAGAGTCGCCCTTCACAATGCATTTACACTTAAATCCTGCACCAAGTCAACAGGTTTCTTTCTCTTCAGTCACCTCACTTGAGGTACGTTGCCCAAATGTACCACCTCTACATTTTGATGTTCACAGAACCTTGCTGCATGTTTTCCAGCATACCTTTTTACCCTTCGGTCACTAAAGGCACCTTCAAATCCCGATGGATATATGCAATGCGGATATACCACGGTGTTCCGACAATACTACGAAGCACTTTGTTCTGAAATGTTTGTATTATTGATGTTACTTTTCTTCATGCATCCCCACAATTGAATGACGTAGGTCCAGACGGGTTTCAGGACCTCCTTTTACAGAAGCAGTTTATTATGTACGGACAATTCAGAGTTCTTTCCGATAATCCAATACATTTGTCTGTACTTCATTCCAAGTTGTTGTATGGTTTTGTAACGATTTTACTGAAGAATATATGTACAGTAAACTTAAAATACACATTACAAATTAGTGTTTTATAGTAATTAAATACCAGCCAATGGTATATTATTCGTTTTTTTTTACAGAATTCATGCTTTTTACGGATTTCGTAAAAAAACGTCCTAACCTCTTTTCCTTTTCGTTCCGTGTAGCAACAAAGAAAGCTACGATTTCCTCATATTTCACAGATCATTTCGAACATTTTTTTATTAATATAGTTTCTTTTTCCAATTAACTACTGAAAGTCCCACGGGGCGCGCTAGTAAATCGTATTTCCCGTAATGTTGTGTATGCTAATTTGTCATCGAATCAGATTAGTAGTGTTACAATTAGGGGTGGGCGTTTCTGCAATTTTTACAAAATATCAACAAACTGTTTGTTGAGAATAAAACTGCTTTTTAAAACAGTTGGAAAAAAACAGGTTTAGAAAACTGAAATTCGAAGTTGTATTAGCAGCTAAAACATAAAGCACATACGTTCAGTTTTAATATTATATTTTATATGTATGTAATATTTTATATTCGTATGCCATTTTATATTTAGGCCTACAAAATGCAATGAATTACTAATAGAAGCATTCTTTTTTTTTACTTAAAAATTAAATAGTCCTTTGCATATTTACTGAAATGAAACAAGGTAGAATATTTTTAGTTGATTAAAAAATATTGATGATTGATAATAAATATAAAAAATACGTTTAAAAAAAATTAGGTTATGTATTTACAAAATGTCAGATGTTACTGTCATATTTTTATTTGGGAGAAAATAGGTTTTCACTTTTCAAAACTGAAAAAAGTAACCTTAATAAGTACAATATAGTAATAAGAACATAGGCCAAATGTGTTTAAATAAAATTAGCTCTATATAGTTACAAAATTATAGGTTATTAAAATTAGGTTATTATAGGTTATTAATATTAGCATTAGCAAAAAAATAAGTTTTCCATTTTACAACACAGAAAAAATATAAAGTTTATTGTAATAACATATTTAACAAAACAAATGTTTTTAAAGAAAATTAGGCTCCGTATAAAAATAAAATGTAAGATGTTTGTAATATTTTCTAAAAAGTTCTAAAATAACCTAAAATTATTCAAGATATATACAAGAGTAGATATTGTGAATTTTAAAAAGTCCACACATCCAATAAATAATTAAAAACTATGCACTTAATTCTAAAAACATAAAAAAAGTAAAAGAGAACTTTAAAAATTGTCCACTAAATATTTTTTAAATTTCTAAACACAAAGTAAACTACGGAGAAAAACTAATATAAAACACAATTATGGCTGTTTTTACAGTTTAAAAAATGTTTGAACAAAAAATTTTACATTTAAAACTTTCAAACAACTCGCAACTAAATAGTTTTTTTGGTGTTTAACGTCCGACTATTGTGCACACTTGAGCTAATGCAGACGATGGGATGATTTATAGCGTATGAAAATGCCAAGCCCTCGCCGGGAATCGAACCCGGGTCCTCGGGGTGAAAGCCTAGTACGCTATCCACTAGACCACCGAGGAGGCAGGCAACGTTAGAATAGAACGTGGGTGGTGGGGAAGCCAAACAGCTGTTCCTTGTTTAACAAATCACGTACCAGTCCAAATCAAACTGCTTGTTTCCGTTTGAAAAAGCAGTTTGTTTGTCGTAAATAGAAAAGCAGTTTTTTTAACAGTTGGTGTTTTCTGACCCACCACTAGTAGGCGCGATGACTAAGACAACATACAGCCAGGGCTAGACTGAATCCGCAGGCAGCATCCGGTTAGGTTAGGCTCAACAAAGAATACTGTAGAGCAAATTGTTATGCAGCGTCTACGGCAGAAATAACAACTTGCTTGACAATGCGCTAGGAATGACAGTTGAACTGTGGGAGTTTAGGTGTGTGTGGGAAAACTCGAAGATAAAACAATACAATAGTCTCAGGTCTGAAGGTCGTACCAGATCTTCACTGACTGCATGCTAAACAGTGATTCAATGCTTGGTTAGAAATCATATCCTAGCGAATTTGATTCGCACTTAGTAAGTTCATGGCGTGGTGTATCACTGTATTATTTTTTCCAACATTTGTCTAGTAGGATTATACGTTATAGGAAAGCGTATTGTATACGTTTTCAAATGTTGAACGTTCTTCAGTATTTAAATAATAAGGATTTTTACCTGTTTCTGCCCTCTAGTCTATTTACTCACCTCGTAATGGCTACCGCAGTTCGAAACTTCACTGTTCCATCAGCCCGTAATAAAATGGTCAGATCCCTCTGTAGAGGTCGTCACAAAGTTAATAAAACATTGAAAACACACGTCTCAACACAATTACACGATACGTTAACTTTGTGACGACCTTGACATTGAAAACACACGTCTCAACACAATTACACGATATGTTGACTTTGTGACGACCTTGACGGGATTTGACCATTTGTGTTGCGGCCTGAAGATGGAACAGTAAGGTTTCGAAACCGCCTAGCTTTTACGAGATGAGTTAAAAGACGGAAGAAAATAGGTTAATACTAATTATTCAAATATGTGGTCCAGTGATTGTATATGCAGTACTAAAATATATGTATAATAGTAGTTATGATAAAAAGTGTATTGTATTTCAAAATTAAATCATAAAACGCCAAAAACAACTTTCCATTTAACTGTAGTTGCCTCGGTGGCCTAGTTGATAGCGTACTGGGCTTTCACCCCGAAGACCCGGGTTCGATTCCCGGCCAGGGCTTGGCATTTTCATACACTATAAATCATCCCATTGTCTGCATTAGCCCAAGTGTGCACAATAGTCGGACGTTAAAAAATTTTTTTTTAAAATAACTGTAGTTGAAAACTCTGCCGCAAGATGTCACCAACAGCGAGCGCTCACATAAGGGTTATCATTCTTGTACGTTTACAATGACACTAGATAAACAAAAATAAAATATGTTTACCATTAAGATTTTATTGCGAAGTATCGTTAGCGGCTTTATTTTTCTGGATTCGGGCAGCTACAAACACCATTGTCAACAAATTTTATAACGATCGGTCGCGTCGTTCACGAGTAAAAGCACGTTCATGAGCAAATTTATAAGGGGGGTATATGGGCTTTGCGTACGGGCCCTAAATAAAAACAATATAATTCCTCCACTAAATTAAATTTATAGTTACAATGAATATTTGGAATATTTCGAAAGCCATTCCTTTCCCTACATATAGTCTCTAAGCTCAGAAATATTTAATTGGTTCTATCTAAATATTTTAACCTAATTTCTTTCAGCATCGAACAAACTGATAGCCTAAAAGTTATAAACTGATAGCCTAAAAGTTACAGACTGAAAGCCTAAAAGTTACAAACTGATAGCCTAAAAGCTACAAACTGATACTCTAAAAGTTACAAACTGATAGCCTAAAAGTTACAAACTGATATCCTAAAAGTTACAGACTGATAGTCTAATAGTTACTAACTGATAGCCTAAAAGTTACAGACTGATAACCTAAAAGTTACAAACTGATATCCTAAAAGTTACAAACTGATAACCTAAAAGTTACAAACTGATAGCCTAAAAGTTACAGACTGATAGTCTAATAGTTACTAACTGATAGCCTAAAAGTTACAGACTGATAACCTAAAAGTTACAAACTGATATCCTAAAAGTTACAGACTGATAGCCTAAAAGTTACAAACTGATAGCCTACAAAAGTTACAGACTGATATCCTAAAAGTTACATACTGATAGCCTAAAAGTTACAGACTGATAGCCTAAAAGTTACAAACTGATAGTCTAAAAGTTACAAACTGATAGCCTAAAAGTTACAGACTGATATCCTAAAAGTATCAAACTGATAGCCTAATAGTTACAAACTAATAGCCTAATAGTTACAGACTGATATCCTAAAAGTTACAAACTGATATCCTAAAAGTATCAAACTGATAACCTAATAGTTACAAACTGATATCCTAATAGGTACAGACTGATATCCTAAAAGTTACAAACTGATATCCTAAAAGTATCAAACTGATAACCTAATAGTTACAAACTGATATCCTAAAAGTTACAAACTGATAGCCTAATAGTTACAAACTGATAGCCTAATAACCTACAAGTTACAAACTGATAGCCTAAAAGTTACAAACTAATATCCTAAAAGTTACAAACAGATAGCCTAAATGTTCTAATTTATCATCACCGCTCTATGTCTTCGTCATGGTTTAAAATTTAAATAAATCTCTTTCCGTTTCTGCATTTAAAAAACCATTTCATTAACCATAAGTCATATCTGTCGCTGACGTAATCCTTGTCTTCTAATCCTATTAGAATGAGAATGTCCCCCTCGTCGCCGCTCCCATTCAGTCATTCAGTCCGATCTGTGTTTATCCAGCAGACAATCTGACCTTTACCGTATTTTAATAATTTATTACCAAATATGGAATTTGTCAAATTATGACTACCAAACCTTATATCAACATATATATTTTATTAATTATTACTAGCTGTAATAGTACATTTGGGATATAGTCGGTCGGTATATTCAAAACTTTAAATTGTACATTTCTAGAACATTTTAAATTTATATATACGAGGGTTGATCAAATATAAACGAGATTGATTTTTTAAAAAATTTATTGCTTACTTACAAATTATTCTTGATACAACTTATTTTTCTACATAGTCTCCCGCACGAGTAACACATTTTTCCCACCGGATTGGAAGTTTTTTAATTCCATTTTCGTAAAAAGTTCTCGGGCGTTCATTGAGCCATTGGAGCACGAAGGTCTCCACCGCAGAATCGTCTTCGAAACGCTGGCCTCCAAGCGCCTCTTTGAGTGGCCCAAACAGGTGATAGTCGCAGGGTGATAAGTCTGGACTGTATGGGGAATGTTCCATTGGTTCCCAGCCAATTTGATCGAGTTTAAGCCTCGTAGCGTTCGCCGAATGTGGTCGGGCATTATCGTGAAGAAGAATGACGTTTCTCGCCGGTTTAGATTTCCTTTTCCTACGAAAAGACTGTTTTGCGGCCTCTAAAACATCGCAATAATATTGTGCATTTATTGTGCGTCGTTGATGGAGGAAATCGACGTAAAAGGCGCCTTGATTGTCGAAAAATACAGTGGCCATTACCTTCCCGGCCGACGATCGTGATTTGGCCTTCAGGTTTTCTACTGCTTCCCGTCCTTCGGCGAATTCCTTGTGCCAAGCAAAAACGCGAGCTCTTGCCAGGGTCCTGTCCCCGTATTGAGCCGTCAATCTACGAAAGATTTCAGTCGGATTGACCCCCTCCTTGGCCAAAAACTTAATAATAATTCTCTGCTCCACGGAAACGTGCACTTCACTCTCACTCATTGTATAGTTTTATACTGAAGGGTCCGAACGGAAATGTTGCCCGTCTACGCCCGTCCCAAACCTCCCAGGCTACCTGAAACCCCACCCTTTAGAGTTCAATGTCCAACGGAAAAGTTTTTAGAAAGTCAGTCTCGTTTATATTTGATCAACCCTCGTATATATATATATATATATATATATATATATATATATATATATATATATATATATATATAGGCCTATTTTCTTCTCATTCTGTTTCTTTACGTAATGCAATTAAAATGCTCTATCCGATTTTAAATGTGTTAGTCAACATTAGATTTGAAAGTGGAATTAGAAAACAAGCACGTAGCAATTGAGCGTTTAAGTTGAAAGGTAGTTTGTGTAATTACATTAACAGAAAGGATTTATTTACTCCGTCGCAGTTTTGAGTCAAGCATTTAGCCGCGACCTAGTTACGGTACAGTGCGGCAGTCACGGAGCGGCTTGAGTCTGCAGTAATTACAATTTAAATAACAAATACCTTTAATAGTTGGCCGTGTAATTGTTATGGCGGGCAATTAGATTACCGACTGAAACACCTGCCACCTTGATATCCTACAAAATGCGTTCAGAAAAAAAATGTTTAAACGTTAAAAAAATTTAACGATGAAAAACTTTCACGCAAAATTTTCGTACATTGAATTATTTCTCAGAAAATGTCGTTTCGGAAGTTAACGACAAAAACATTCACCAAATTTCTAAAAATCGGGTCATCAGATTTTGATCAAAGTTTATTTAGTGTAACAAATTTGAAATTACAGAAGTTTTCGAGTATCTGTACTTTTTGTTTGCGGTCACATCGATAAACCGATTCGATTACATTTGATCGACATTATCGGTCAAAGAATATGAAAACGGAATTGACTCAGAATCGAAAGTAACGATTTTGATCATATTTTTGCTTAAATGTAGTCTAGCCTATAAATACCCGAATAAAAAACGAACAGCTATCGGAAATAACTAGAACTTCGGTCCCATATAAAAGGGACACAATTTGTCAATGAAAGCTGTGTAAATAAAATGTAATATCCGTAATGTCGAACATTTAAAATACCGATTTTGTTTACGCATTTTACCTCTCAAAAATGTGCCGTTTGGAATTCGAAATACATTATTTGCCAACTTCCTTATTTTTATCGGATTTTTCCTTTTATATAATTTTTTTTCAATATAAACAAACAATTCATTATTTCACATTTTACCGTTTTGAAAATAAAAGTTTGTAAAGTTACTTTTTCCGAACTTTGTTCTCGGGCTTAGAAAAATGTTTATCATTTTTAGTGTTTAGGCACTAGATGTTATTTACTGAAGAATCGATATTTTTATTAATGAATCGATTTGCTTATTGATGATCCGATATACACGTATTTATTTATGAACTGATTTATTTATTGAAAATCCAAAATAAAAGTTATGGTTCGGGGTAAATGAAAAAAAGTCAGTAAAGCGCATACTTGTTTTGGGTTTTCGGTTTACTCTCGGGCCGTAATTTTATTTTATTTCGAATAAAAATTTCAAAAAAATCTGATAATTTGAATAACTTACCGATTTTACGATTTTTAGTCGATTGCTTTCGATTCGGATGTTTTTAGGAAAATTATTGTATGTGAGAAAGTTTGTGCTGTAATGTTTTTTCACCAGTTAGGTCTACTGTGAAGAATACTCGATAATTAACAACAGCCTAGCAGATTAGGTTCCTCGAGGTGTTATTTTTATCGGTGAATAATTAACTGACGTTACTTTCAGTTGGTTAAATTTAGTTGTAGGCCTAAAAGTGTCCTTGTGACGCGTGTGGTAGTGTGTGTGTGTGTGTGTGTGTGTGTGTGTGTGTGTGTGTGTGTGTGTGTGTGTGTGTGTGTGTGTGTGTGTGTGTGTGTGTGTGTGTGTGTGTGTGTGTGTGTGTATGAATGTATGCGCGCTCGTGTGTGGCGTGTGTATGTGCGCGCGTGGTGTGTGTCTGTGTGGTGCGCGCGTGCGTGTGGTAGTGTGTGTCTGTGTGTGTGTGTGTGTGTGTGTATGAGTGTATGCGCGCGCGTGTGTGGCGTGTGTATGTGCGCGCGTGGTGTGTGTCTGTGTGGTGCGCGCGTGCGTGTGTGTGTGTGTGTGTGTGTGTGTGTGTATGTGTGTATGAGTGTATGCGCGCGCGTGTGTGGCGTGTGTATGTGCGCGCGTGTGTGGCGTGTATATGTGCGCGCGTGGTGTGTGTCTGTGTGGTGCGCGCGTGCGTGTGGTAGTGTGTGTCTGTGTCTGTGTACGTGTGTATGAGTGTATGCGCGCGCGTGTGTGGCGTGTGTATGTGCGCGCGTGGTGTGTGTCTGTGTGGTGCGCGCGTGCGTGTGGTAGTGTGTGTCTGTGTGTGTGTGTGTATGAGTGTATGCGCGCTTGTGTGGTGTGGTGTGTGCGCGCGCGCGTGCGTGTGTGAGAGTGACTGCACGCGGTGTGTGGTGTATGTGCGCGCGTGCATGCGTGTTATGTATGTGTGTGCGCGCGCGCGCGTGCGTGTGCGTGTATGTTTATTGAGTGGATCAGTTGCTCACTTCAGCTGTCACCGCCTCTCGGGATTTTCAAAGAATTTGAGTGTCTATTAGTCTGTGCTTGCAGATGAAGACGAAACTAATTATTTTGATCATTTCATAGACCTTATCTCGAGAACACGTTTTAAGTGTACAAAAAAAAAGTTTTTTGTTCAAAAACTGTTAAAAAACCGTACTTAAAAAAAAGGCCGTGACTATTTTCCAGAAACCAGAAATATAAATGCATGAATCGCTATATTCCTAACAAAATAGAAAATCAAGTAATTTATGATATTAGACCGAAAATAAAAATCAAGTATCACTGTTTCTCTTCCTTTTTATTTTAATACGTTAATTTGCTTGAACACACGACAAATTAACGTAGCTAGTTTTTAAGGAAAATGTTTACAGATGATAAAATTAATTAAAAAAGTGTTTACACAGCTGTTACTGATTTGTGTCTCGTGTTTTTAAAATAAATTTATTCGACTAATACATTTTAAATACGTAGTTCACACGGTTGTAGCTTTGTGAGAAAGTTATTGCTATTTGCGTTTGTAGAAGCTATGCTCTGACGGGAAATACATTTCTGCAGGTTGAAAATGAAATATTCAGGAGTATTAACGCCAGTCTGTAGTACTTCGTGGGTTCGCGGAACATTAGGCAAAATACTTGGCGCATGCGCACAACGGTTTGCTTTACTAAACCGTACAGTGAGATTTTTTTTGTAATTTAAAAACTCTTTGTAGTTTTTTTTTGTTTAACGACTATTGTGCACACTTGGACTAATGCAGACGATGGGATGATTTATACCGTATGAAAATGCCAAGCCCTGGCCGGGAATCGAACCCGGGTCCTCGGGGGTGAAAGCCCAGTACGCTATAGACTAGGCAACCGAGGCGGCTTTGTAGTTACATTACCGATTTTTTAAGACCAGTTTTGACATTCGGCTGCTGTCATCTTCAGCTTAGTACGCCTTGAAATGCATTGTATAAATTTTAATGTGAAATTAATTGTTGCAAAAACATTTCACAATAGTTCTCACAAAATCAGTTCATAAGATTTTTCTCAAATTGTTATCACATTTTTATTTTATTGCGCGCGCACACACGCACTCACGCATGCATACCTTCACAACTTATCTCGAAAAAATGATAACAGTGATATAGATCACGTTTATTTTTCGTTTAATTAAAATTTTTTTTTTGTTTTTTGTTTAACGTCCGACTATTCTGCACACTTGGGCTAATGCAGACGATGGGATGATTTATAGCGTATGAAAATGCCAAGCCCTCGCCGGGAATCGAACCCGAGTCTTCGGGGTGTAACGCTATCCACTAGAACACAGAGGCGTTTAATTTACAATTTGCTACACTGACTTCAGTTGCAAATCTTTACAAATATGGACAAAATTTGTACTCGATCACGGCAAAATTCTGGATGGACGTGAAGTTTGCCCACATCTTGGAATTAACCTTAACGTTAAGTTTTCAAGGACATTTCTATCTTGGAAGAACACACGAAAAATCAACAAAAAGTATTTTTCTGTTTTTTTTTTGTTTTTTTTTTTATTTTATATTAATTACAACTGAGGCGTGCCCCATCTAGTAATTTTTCTTTATCATTGTGTTCACTGTGTGCTGAGGTGCAGTCCGACGGCTGGTCCCAATGTGTTTACGGCCTGGAGAGATCAATTGGCTTGGTCCTCTTCAGCCTTCTTGTGATGTCACTGTGGCATAGTAGTTGGACAATCTCTGTATTATTATGCTGTTCTAACCTGCAATAATGCTTAACCGAGAGCTTTTTAATGACTTCCCGAACAGATTCAACACCTAGGTCATTATGTATGTTTTCATTTCTCACATACCAAGGGGCGTTGACAATCGTTCTCAATACTTTATTTTTAAAAACTTGAATAATTGTACTATTGCTTTTTCTTGTACATCCCCAGAGTGGTGCACCATAGGTCCATATTGGTCTTAGAACTTGCTTGTATAGCAGTATCTTGTTGGCTATCGAAAGTTCTGAATTTCTTCCAATAAGCCAAAACATTTTATTGAATTTGAGCTGTAGCTCCTCTTTTTTCTTTTTTACATGCACCTTCCATCGGAGCTTTGCATCGAGTGTCATTCCTAGATATTTAGCACTGTTTGCATATGTTATACTCCTTTCGTTTAATATTATTGGTAATGGTTCGTATTTTCTATTCGTAAAATTAATGTGTATAGTTTTTGCTTCATTAAGCTTTACTCTCCATTTTTTTGTCCATTGACTTACTGCGTTGGTGGCATTCTGTAATTTCTCTGTGACTTCTAAAATATTTTCCCCAACTGTTAAAATTGCTGTGTCATTTGCAAAAGTTGCTACTGTTCAAAATCAGTAACAAAAATTTTAGTTAAAATGTAGTCCTTAAATACACGAACATATAACTGTAAACAAATATATTCGAACATTTTTATGTTTTACAGTAAAGGGTACAACAATGTACTCTGATATAACCGCCCACATCTTGGAATTATCCTTAACGTTAAGTTTTCAAGGACATTTCTGTTTTGGAAGAACACACGAAAAATTAACAAAAAGTATTTTTCAAAATCAGCAACAAAGATTTTAGACAAATTTAGTTAAAATGTCGTCCTTAAATACACGAACTGATTACTGTAAACAAATATATTCGAACATTTTTATGTTTTACAGTAAAGGGTACAACAATGTACTCTGATATAACCGCCCACATCTTGGAATTATCCTTAACGTTAAGTTATCAAGGACATTTCTGTTTTGGAAGAACACACGAAAAATTAACAAAAAGTATTTTTCAAAATCAGTAACAATGATTTTAGTCAAATTTAGTTAAAATGTCGTCCTTAAATACACGAACATATTACTGTAAACAAATATATTCGAATATTTTTGTTTTACAGTAAAGGGTACAACAATGTACTCTGATATAACCGCCCACATCTTGGAATTATCCTTAACGTTATGTTTTCAAGGACATTTCTGTTTTGGAAGAACACACGAAAAATTAACAGAAAGTATTTTTCAAAATCAGTAACAAAGATTTTAGACAAATTTAGTTAAAATGTCGTCCTTAAATACACGAACTGATTACTGTAAACAAATATATTCGAACATTTTTATGTTTTACAGTAAAGGGTACAACAATGTACTCTGATATAACCGGCCACATCTTGGAATTATCCTTAACGTTATGTTTTCAAGGACATTTCTGTTTTGGAAGAACACACGAAAAATTAACAGAAAGTATTTTTCAAAATCAGTAACAAAGATTTTAGCGAAATTTAGTTAAAATGTCGTCCTTAAATACACGAACAATGTACTCTGATATAACCGGCCACATCTTGGAATTATCCTTAACGTTAAGTTTTCAAGGACATTTCTGTTTTGGAAGAACACACGAAAAATTAACAAAAAGTATTTTTCAAAATCAGCAACAAAGATTTTAGACAAATTTAGTTAAAATGTCGTCCTTAAATACACGAACTGATTACTGTAAACAAATATATTCGAACATTTTTATGTTTTACAGTAAAGGGTACAACAATGTACTCTGATATAACCGCCCACATCTTGGAATTATCCTTAACGTTAAGTTATCAAGGACATTTCTGTTTTGGAAGAACACACGAAAAATTAACAAAAAGTATTTTTCAAAATCAGTAACAATGATTTTAGTCAAATTTAGTTAAAATGTCGTCCTTAAATACACGAACATATTACTGTAAACAAATATATTCGAATATTTTTGTTTTACAGTAAAGGGTACAAACAATGTACTCTGATATAACCGCCCACATCTTGGAATTATCCTTAACGTTATGTTTTCAAGGACATTTCTGTTTTGGAAGAACACACGAAAAATTAACAAAAGTATTTTTCAAAATCAGCAACAAAGATTTTAGACAAATTTAGTTAAAATGTCGTCCTTAAATACACGAACTGATTACTGTAAACAAATATATTCGAACATTTTTATGTTTTACAGTAAAGGGTACAACAATGTACTCTGATATAACCGCCCACATCTTGGAATTATCCTTAACGTTAAGTTATCAAGGACATTTCTGTTTTGGAAGAACACACGAAAAATTAACAAAAAGTATTTTTCAAAATCAGTAACAATGATTTTAGTCAAATTTAGTTAAAATGTCGTCCTTAAATACACGAACATATTACTGTAAACAAATATATTCGAATATTTTTGTTTTACAGTAAAGGGTACAACAATGTACTCTGATATAACCGCCCACATCTTGGAATTATCCTTAACGTTATGTTTTCAAGGACATTTCTGTTTTGGAAGAACACACGAAAAATTAACAGAAAGTATTTTTCAAAATCAGTAACAAAGATTTTAGACAAATTTAGTTAAAATGTCGTCCTTAAATACACGAACTGATTACTGTAAACAAATATATTCGAACATTTTTATGTTTTACAGTAAAGGGTACAACAATGTACTCTGATATAACCGGCCACATCTTGGAATTATCCTTAACGTTATGTTTTCAAGGACATTTCTGTTTTGGAAGAACACACGAAAAATTAACAAAAAGTATTTTTCAAAATCAGTAACAAAGATTTTAGTCAAATTTAGTTAAAATGTAGTCCTTAAATACACGAACATATTACTGTAAACAAATATATTCGAACATTTTTATGTTTTACAGTAAAGGGTACAACAATGTACTCTGATATAACCGCAGTAAAATTCAATAATCAGCGTTAATTACTTCCTGAAATTAATTTTGTACGTTTTAATTGTGATTGTGAAATAAGTTTTTTTAAAAATGGCACAGTCATTGGGACTGTCGGCAGAAGCGTTAGTTTCTTTTTTAAAAAATATATATAAGTCTGGAGAATATAAGAAAAATAAAATCAAACGCACGTGTTATTACTGAATATAAACCGTATAGCATTGAACTGTTGCTGCTGGCAATATACAAAATGTACACAACATCATTACATGCGCGCGCGACGAGAACATGAGAAGAAGAAAAGTGGAGAGAAAGAGATAGAGAGAGAGAGAGAGAGAGAGAGAGAGAGAGCATGCACGTTGTATGTACATACAGGCACAAAATGTACATACGCGCGCGACCAACTCAGTCAGAACCGGCAGACGAAAGAAAGGAGAAGAACTGAAAACTGGAGGGAGTCTGTGTAATACTTCCCCTCCTCGCGTTACTTACGCATCGTAAGCCTACGCGAAGAAACCGAATCACTCCATAGTGCACAACGCGGTGGAAGTTAACGCTTCAAAAGTATAAAAATTACACATAAATTTTTAATATCGACCCCATATGTTCTAGAGCTCTAGATCGGAGTTCATTATCTCAAATTCGATAGTAACTTATCGTACGCTAATATGTCTTAAAAGTCATTTTAATCGATAAACTACAGAGAGAATAGGGTTTCCACTTCGATACTTGTCAGCGTATTGAAGACGAGTACCTTCTCGGCACCGTCTTATCTATTGTTCTCTTGAGTTCTGATGTTCTACTCATATCAGATAACTCGATCGTTCACCAACACGTTTCGAAAGGCAACCTGTTGTTCTTATGTGACAATTATAATTGTGGTTACAGTTATATTCGATAGGCAACACATTACGTGAACTTTCTCATATTTAACTATTTTACCAAACATCCAGTCCAGTAGCTATCTATAAAAATCCTGGAAAATCGGATTAGTTTCTTAAAATCGGTTCATCAATAAATAAATCCGTACATAAATAAATAAATCGTTTTATTAATAAATAAATTGTTTCATCAATAAATAAATCTGTACATAAATAAATAAATCGTTTCATCAATAAATAAATCGGTATATAAATAAATAAATCGGTTCATCAATAAATAAATCAAAACATAATTAAATAAATCGTTTCATCAATAAATAAATCGTTACATAAATAAATAAATCGGTTCATCAATAAATAAATCGAAACATAAATAAATAAATCGGTTCATCAATAAATAAATCGAAACATAAATAAATAAATCGGTTCATCAATAAATAAATCGGTATATAAATAAATAAATCGGTTCATCAATAAATAAATCGTTTCATCAATAAATAAATAAAATAAATACAAAATAAATAAATCGTTTCATCGTTTCATCAATAAATAAATCGTTTCATCAATAAATAAATCGGTTTCATCAATAAATAAATCGGTACATCAATAAATAAATAAATCGTTTCATCAATAAATAAATCGTTTCAAATCAATAAATAAATAAATAAATCGTTTCATCAATAAATAAATCAATAAATCGTTTCATCAATAAATAAATCGGTTCATCAATAAATAAAACAAAAAAATAAATAAATCGTTTCATCAATAAATAAATCGTTTCATCAATAAATAAATCGTTTCATCAATAAATAAATTGTTTCATCAATAAATAAATGGGTACATAAATAAATAAATCGTTTCATCAATAAATAAATCGTTAAATAAATCATCAATAAATAAATCGGTACATAAATAAATAAATCGTTTCATCAATAAATAAATCGGTACATAAATAAATAAATCGGTACATAAATAAATAAATCGTTTCATCAATAAATAAATCGTAAATAAATCGTTTCATCAATAAATCGTTTCATCGTTTCATCAATAAATAAATCGTTTCATAAATAAATAAATCAATAAAAATAAATCGGGTACATAAATAAATAAAAATCATAAATAAATAAATAAATCGTTTCATCAATAAATAAATCATCATAAATAAATAAATCGTTTCATCAATAAATAAATCGAAACATGTTTCATCAATAAATAAATCGGTAAATAAATAAATCATAAATAAATAAATAAATCGTTACATAAATAATAAATCGGTACATAAATAAATAAAATTCATAAATAAATAAATCGTTTTCATCATCAAATAAATAAATCGGTACAAAATCATAAATAAATAAATCGTTTCATCAATAAATAAATAAATCGTTTCATCAATAAATAAATAATCAATAAATAAATCGGTACATAAATAAATAAATCGTTTCATAAATAAATAAATCGTTACATCAATAAATAAATCGTTTCATCAATAAATAAATCGGTACATAAATAAATAAATCGTTTCATCAATAAATAAATTGTTTCATCAATAAATAAATCGGTACATAAATAAATAAATCGTTTCATCAATAAATAAATAAATCGTTTCATCAATAAATGTTTCATCATCAATAAATAAATCGGTACATAAATAAATAAATCGTTTCATCAATAAATAAATCGGTACATAAATAAATAAATCGTTTCATCAATAAATAAATCGGTACATAAATAAATAAATCGTTTCATCAATAAATAAATCGGTACATAAATAAATAAATCGTTTCATCAATAAATAAATCGGTACATAAATAAATCGGTACATAAATAAATAAATCGATCAATAAATAAATAAATAAATCGAATAAATAAATAAATCGTTTCACATAAATAAATCGAAACATAATATCAATAAATAAATCGGTACATAAATAAATAAATCATAAAATAAATCGAAACATAAAAATAAATAAATCGTTTCATCAATAAATAAATCGAAACATAAATAAATAAATCGTTTCATCAATAAATAAATCGATAAATAAATAAATCGTTTCATCAATAAATAAATCGAAACATAAATAAATAAATCGGTACATAAATAAATAAATCGGTTCATCAATAAATAAATCGAAACATAAATAAATAAATAGGTACATAAATAAATAATTCGTTTCATCAATAAATAAATCGGTACATAAATAAATCATTTCATAAATAAATAAATCGAAACATAAATAAATAAATCGGTTCATCAATAAATAAATCGGTACATAAATAAATAAATCGTTTCATAAATAAATAAATCGAAACATAAATAAATAAATCGAAACATAAATAAATAAATCGGTACATAAATAAATAAATCGTTTCATCAATAAATAAATCGAAACAATATATAAATCGGATTCAATAAATAAATCGGTACATAAATAAATAACTCGTTTCATCAATAAATAAATCGGTACATAAATAAATAAATCGTTTCATAAATAAATAAATCGAAACAGAAATAAATAAATCGATTCATCAATAAATAAATCTTTTCAACAATAAATAAATCGGTACATAAATAAATAAATCGTTTCAACAATAAATAAATCGAAACATAAATACCATAAATAAATCAATAAATAAATAAATGGTTACAGCATTAATCAATTCAAATAAATAAATCCATTCATCAATAAATAAATCGATTCATCAGTAAATAAATCAGAGTTTAAACGTAAATAACGCGCTTCTACTGCCTAAACAGTAGGTATGATATTTCAATTTTTCCTAAGTCCGAGAACAAAGTTCGGGAAAAGTAGCTGTTACAAACCTTTATTTTCAAAACGGTAAAATGTGAAATAATGAATTGTTTGTTTATATTGAAAAAAATTATATAAAAGAAACAATCCGATAAAAAATAAAGAAGTTAGCAAATAATGTATTTCCAATTCCAAACGGCACATTTTTGAGAGGTAAAAAAAAAAATCGGAATTTTAAATGTTTGACATTACGGGTATTCCGTTTCCTTTACACAGATTTTACAGTTGAACCCTTTTCAAGTACGTTATTTTGACAGAAAACTGCGATATTGTTTTCCGTTTTGCAGAAACACGTGGTTTCTTTCCATTCTTCCATAACCCCGTAATTTGAAGATAGCACCATTTAAAACCAACGCCTGCATAAATCTTTTTAACAAACCAAAAGTAACGAGCGAGTCAATGATCCAAGGGAGTGTTACTTTAGCGTTACGTGATGAACACTTTTTGCCCCCTTCCATTCACTGGAATGAATTACAAAAGCTTACAAATTACTGGTTTAAGTATTTCGACGACAGGAAACTACTAGACATCTCGTTGTAATGTAACTTTATAGCAAAAGAAGAAACCGATTTCAATAAAACTAATTCTACGCATACTTTCCTACAATAGCATATAGTATACAAACTACTGTAATCATATTTTGCTAAGAACACGTATAACTCAACACAGTGTAGCAAATTCGAAATAATCGCTGCAAACAGCTGTCTCGGATGACGTGATGGAAGCCAGTTTATAACTTTTTTTTACCTTCCAATAATTTAAAAATCGGATTTCACCATACGATGATCAAATCAGATTTTGAAAGTTTTTTTTTAGATTTGAAATGTCCGCCATTTTGAAACTGTTGATTTTGCCGGATAACGCCATTACCCACATTGATTTTTACGAAAAGTTTGGGTCCAATCGGAACAAATTTACGAACTATATGTGCCCGCGCGCGCGCACGCACGCACGCACACACACAACACACACACACACACACACACACACACACACACACACACACGCGCAGATAGATACACACACACACGCGCGCGCACACACACACATACACACACAGACACACACACACACACACACACACACACACACACACACACGCACACACACGCACACACACACACAGCACAGCGCACACACACACATATATATACGCACACACACACACACACACACACACACACACACACACACACACACACACACACACAGACACACACAGACACACACACACACACACACACACACAGACACAGACACACAGACACACACAGATAGACAAACACAGACACAGACACACACACACACACACACACACACACACACACACACACACACACACACACACACACACACACACACACACACACACACACACACACACACACACACACACACACACACACACACACACACACACACACACACACACACACACACACACACACACACACACACACACACACACACACACACACACACACACACACACACACACACACACACACACACACACACAGAGCTATGATAGCAGCTTCAATAACACACTTTCAAATGAATATATTGCTTATAAAATATTTGTGTTTACAGTTCATGAATATATTGCGATATTTTGTCAGTTTTTCTCTCTTTTATTTAAAAATCGGGAACACTAAATTTAGTGACGAACCTTCAAGTAAGACTAAAATCTGAGTGAAATCTGAATAAATAATTCTGCGATATTTGACCTACTTTCCGAAGCTCGAATGTGAGAATGTATGTGCATTATTTATTAGTTTTATTTACTCACTAAGTAACTGTTACGCTATTGCACTTAAACTATTTACTTACGAAACAAGGAAATTATTTTAAAAATGGGATTATTTTAAGGCAACGTTTTTCTAAAAGTGACCGGCGTAAATTTGTATTACTTCGGTTCTAAATTTAAAATATACCTGCAATTTGTTTACAAGGCTATCTGTATTTTTTTTTAATATGGTAGCTTTACATAAATGTTTTAGTCAAAAACCAAATTTTTTATCTCCACTGTGCACATATACGTACGCCCTATAAATTAAAACCTAAAGCTTTTCTAATTTACAGTGTAAAATTTTGCAACCAAACACGAAATTTTTGAAAAATCGTAATTAAAGCCTATATGCCTATGCTCAAGTTACTTTATTTAATCTTGCCTGGTATTGCAAGTATTATTATTAAATTGTCTTGTCGTTTTATTTAATTAAGAAATTATACATTTTTTAAAGTTTATAAAAAATATTTTTACAATAAAATGTAAAAATATTAAATTTGTATGTAACGAAGTATTAATATTAAATATATTAAATTACACAAATACATTACGAACACTTTTCACAAATACATTATGAACTCTTTGCACAAATACATTACACACGCTTTGTAAAAATACATTTCGAACACTTTGCACAATTGCATTACACACGCTTTGTAAAAATACATTACGAACACTTTGCACAGATGCATTACAAACACTTTGTAAAAATACATTACGAACACTTTGCACAAATACATTACACACGCTTTGTAAAAATACATTACGAACACTTTGCACAAATACATTACACACAATTTGCACAAATACATTATGAACACTTTGCACAAATACATTACACACACTTTGCACAAATACATTACTAACACTTTGCACAAATACATTACACACACTTTGCACAAATACATTATGAACACATTGCAGCTATGTACACAAACACAAACACACTTTAATCTGCACAAATACATTACACACACTTTGCACAAATACATTACGAACACTTTTCACAAATACATTATGAACTCTTTGCACAAATATATTACACACGCTTTGTAAAAATACATTATGAACACTTTGCAAAAATACATTACACACAATTTGCACAAATACATTATGAACACTTTGCACAAATACATTACACACACTTTGCACAAATACATTATGAACAACAATTTGCACAAATACATTATGAACACTTTGTAAAAATACATTACACACACTTTGTAAAAATACATTACACAACTTTGTAAAAATACATTACACATACTTTGCACAAATACATTACACACTTTGTAAAAATACATTACGAACACTTTGCACAAATACATACATTACACAAAATACATTATGAACAAATTGCACATTACACAAACACTTTGCTGCACAAATACATTACACACACTTTGCACAAATACATTACGAACACTTTGCACAAATACATTACGAACACTTTGCACAAATACATTACACATACTTTGCACAAATACATTACACACACTTTGCACAAATACATTACACACGCTTTGTAAAACTACATTACGAACATTTTGTACAAATACATTACACACACTTTGCACAAATACATTATGAACACTGTAAAAATATATTACACACACAAACACACTTTAATCTGCAAAATACATTACACACACTTTGTAAAAATACATTACACACAATTTGCACAAATACATTATGAACACTTTGAACAAATACATTACACACACTTTGTAAAAATACATTACACACACTTTGTAAAAATAGATTACACACACTTTGCACAAATACATTATGAACACTTTGCACAAATACATTACACACACTTTGCACAAATACATTACGAACACTTTGCACAAATACATTACACACACTTTGCACAAATTCATTACGAACACTTTGCACAAATACATTACAAACACTTTTGCACAAATATATTACGCAAATTTTGCACAAATACATTACGAACTCTTCATAAATATATTACAAACACTTTTCATAAATACATTACGAACACTAGAACATGCAAAACAAAAAGAAAACTTACAATCTGTAGGAGTTCCAATTAGGTACTAATATGAACGACAAATTAAACCGAATTTTAGGCACGTAAAAATATCTAAGAGAATCGATCGAGTGTTGCTCACACATCTCTCCAGACAATTATTTCCTATAATGTACGACCGCGGCACTCAGCCCCCTCGGTGAAAACGTAACGAGCATGTTAAGTCGCTTACAAGAGCTCACTTGAAGAAAAGGTTTTATGTCCCACAAACGTGTCAAGTGCATTACTGTTGCTAATGTTTCACTTGAGTGTTTTTACTGACGTTATAACTGAATAAAGAAAGAAGCAAATGAGATTTACAAATAATATCGATGACAACAACTCTTATACGATGTGTGTTCAGAAAGTAACGAGAATTTTAATTTTTTAAACAAAATATTTATTTATTCTTTTACATTGATGTTGTCGCCTTCAAAATAGTCCCCATTGGAGATCATGCACTTGTGCTAGCGCTTCTTCCAATCCACGAAACACTTCTCAAACTCGATCTTTGAGATAGCCTTTAGTTCTTTCAGCGATGCGCTTTTAATGTCATCTACGGCTGTAAAACGACGGCCCTATAAAGTTCTCTTTATTTTTGGAAATAGGAAAAAGTCACACGGAGCCATGTCTGGCGGATATGGAGGCTGGGGCATCGTTACAGTACTGTTTTTGGCCAAACAAGCAATGAAATGTGAGCTGGTGCATTATCGTAGTACAAAAGCCATGAATTGTTTTCCACAGATCCGGGCGTTTTTTTTCAGATGCAAACGGCGTTGAACTTGTAGGTAGTACTCCTTATTGACCGTTTCACCTGGTGGCAGGAATTCATGATGCACTATGCCATTAATATCGAAGAACACAGTGAGCATAACCTTCACGTTCGACCGCACTTGTCGATCCTTTTTCGGTCTTGGCGAGCCAGAATGCCTCCACTGGGATGATTGAGCTTTAGTTTCGACGTCGTATCCGTAAACCCATGTTTCGTCACCTGTTATAATACGTTTCAGTAATTCTGCATCGTCGTTGACTTCATTTTGTGACTCCTGAGCAACTTCCATTCGCCGCTGTTTTTGTTCAAAATTCAACAATTTTGGAACGAATTTTGCTGCCACACGTTTCATACATAAAACATTGGAAACATTGTCATAACATGATCCAATCGATATGCCAACATCACCAGCGACCTCTCTAATTGTGATTCGGCGATTGTTCATAACCATTTCTTTCACTTTTTCAACATTTTAATCGGTTGTTGATGTGCTGGGGCGTCCAGGGCGTTCGTCATCTTCAACGTCTTCACGGCCTTCTTGGAACGCTTATACCACTCGTAAACTTGATTTACTCACCATAGGCCTTTGTTAACATTTCACACACTTTGTTACACTTTATTCCATTTTTTACGCAAAATTTGATACAAATTCTTTGATCCATTTCTTTTAACAAACGAAAATCGCCGAGCTCATAAAAACACGTCTAACCTTAGTGGCTGTCACAGACAAAGTCAACAATGAAAACAGCTGGAAGTTTTATCATACTTCAAGAGCATGTATACCAACATAATAAAAAAAAATGTTTGACTCTCCAAGCCCGCGAAATTTAAAAATTCTCGTTACTTTCTGAACACACCTCGTATCTTACGTTTTTTGAAAATCCAATTTCACCCGGTTAGCTTTAATATCTGCATAAATTAACATTTTAAAATTACTTTAAAAATGAACCCCTTTTTCAGATTCATTTTCATAATTATAATGGACAAGGGGGCTCGTGAGAAATTTCGCACTATGAAAGTTTTAAGTAAACACAGCCTTTTGAATAAGAGTAGCTGTTTGGTGAGGACGGTAGTTGAAAGGAAGGGCAATCATGTTTAAAAAACAAATCGAAAGTTTTGAAAAAGATCCCAAATTTATGAGTCATTGTAGTATATACATTTCAATACAGATAATTGTTTTTTAATAGCAATTTTTACAGTGCATTACAATACTTCGTTTTAATCTTGATGTAAAAATGTAATACCTTGATGTAAGACTGTAATTTTCCTGGACTTTTTGTATTTCATTTTCTTTAATCGACACAAAAATATTAGTTGATTTAGTTACCCTTGAAAAGGCTACTACAATTGTCCGTGACGTCATTCGGTAAATACAATCCTGCTCTTTGAAGTGTTTGTCTCTGCGACTTGTTTGAGTGATAACAAACGCAGTTTTAATAGGTAACTGTCTTCTAGTCAATTGAAAAGGCATGTTGGTAACCTCTAACTGTATTTTGACTTTAATTGTACTTCGTATTATACGATGTCCGTATTAACAATAGATAAATGCACGATGGAAGGATGAATCACAAATATATTTGGGTAAAAACCGTGTCAAAAACATGTTTGGTATTCGAAATGCTTGTACGACAGGCAAGGATAGTAGGACACATAACCTATAAATTTGATGACTTTTAAGTAAATAATGAAAGTGTTCTAAGCACGTTATGCAAAAATGTGTCATTTGTAATGGCGTTGTCTACTCGTGATTAATACGTTAACTTCGTAAAATATAGAAAATATTGTATATTTGTGATGCCGCGCATGCGCATCCATAATCCCCTTTGCCTATGACAGTTAAAAGTGTCTCATGTCAAAATTTTCCACAAACAGTAAGTTGTAGCGCGAAATCGTTCTGCAATGTCAGAAGGCGGTTAAAAAATCTTTCTAAAGTTACCTCATTTATGCCTGTACGAATAGTACGAGGGTGGTCTGAAAAGTTTCCGACCTAACAAAGATACAAGACATTTTTTCAGAATATGTTTTTATTTTTCAACATAGTCTCCTTGTACCTCTACACACTTCTCCCAGCGATGATCCCATCTCTGTAACCCGTCCAAATAGTACTCGGCGTTTTTCTCTGCAAAATAATTGTTCACGAAGGCGATTGCTTCTTCATTTGACGAAAATTCTGTCCTCCGAGCGCAATTTTTAGATGAGGAAACAAAAAGAAATCGCTTGGGGCTAGATCTGGTGGTCAAGCAGTTCAAACCGTAATTCATGGATTTTCGCCATGGCAACCGCTGAGGTGTGAGACGGTGCGTTGTCTTGGTAAAACAGGATTTTATTTTTCTGCAAATGTGACCGTTTTCCCGCAAGTTCTGACTTCAGCTTGTCAAGTAATGATGCGTAGTATGCTCCTGTAATTGGTTTTTCCTTTTTGAAGATAGTCGATTAAAATAACTCCATGACTATCCCAAAAAACAGTCGCCATCTCTTTCCCAGCCGAAAAAACAGTTTTTGCTTTTTTTGGAGCCAGTCTCCCTTTGCAGTCCACTGTTTGGACTGTATTTTTGTTTCGGACGTATAATAGTGTATCCAAGTTTCATCTACAGTAATTAATCGGATCCAAAACTGGGATTTATTGCGCCTAAACTGCGCCAACAGAGCATTGGAAATGTTCATTCGAACATGTTTTTGGTCTAACGTGAGCAAACGCGGCACCCAACGCGCGGACAGCTTTCTCATGTCTAAATGTTCATTTAATTTGTGACAAACACGTTCTTTTGACATATTCATAACGTCTGCTATCTCTCTCACTTTAATTCGGCGGTCATCTAGCACTATTTGGTGAACTTTGGCGATGTTTTCGTCGGTAGTTGCAGTTTTTGGACGTTCCGAACGTTCATCGTCCCCCAAGCTCTTACGGCCACGTTTAAATTCAGCTGCCCAAAATTTCACTGTGGTGCAGAGTCCCCATACACAGAATCCAACTCATCTTTGATTTGCGTAGGCGTATTGCCTTTCAAAAACAAATATATAATGACGGCTCGATACTCGATACTCGATTTTGTCCATTTTCATAAAAATACATCAACTCACTCAAACGACTGTTACATAACAACTGCGCGTCCAAAATGGCTGAAACTTTGTGGTGAGTAACTGTCAACAGATGAACAACGAAATTCGAGTGCTGCCACCGACGAGTGCTGCTATCTTCATGTTGAGGTCCGAAACTTATCAGACCACCCTCGTATGTACTGAGAAAAAGGGATGTGACTCGAGAAATAATATATATGATTTAACTGTAGTTGAACAATCTGCCGCAAGATGCCACCAGCAGCGATGCTCACAAATTTCTCATAAGGCTTATCATGCCAGTACGTTTATATTAAATGGTAAATCTGACATGCCTGACGATCTGACACTGCGAAATCGTGCACGGCCACTTATATAAATAGAATCAACTGCGTCAGTAACACAAGCTGGTTAAATTACAACCGCACAGCCTAATGGTAACGTAATGAACTGAGTGATTCTAATGCACGCCTTATTCGGATTTGCAGTTACGTTCTACTTTCATATACCGTAACAGTTCCTTCTTACATTAGGTTAGGTAACATCAGATGTTTTGAAAACTGACGGAAATCATTATTAGTGAATTCCTATTGGCAGCGGCCATCACGGTAAGACCTTCGAGTTCTTAAAAAGGCGAGTTCGATCTCTAGTTGACAAAAAATATTAATGTTTTTTTATTTTTATTTATTTATTTATTTTTTTTTTTGCGTTTAACGTCCGACTATTGTGCACATTGGGCTAATGCAGACGGTGGGATGATTTATAGCGTATGAAAATGCCAAGCCCTGGCCGGGAATCGAACCCGGGTCCTCGGGGTGAAAGCCTAGTACGCTATCCACTAGACCACCGAGGCGCTAATGTTTTTTTTTAAGGGCCAAACAATGAAACCAATATAGCATGAGGAAAAGACCACGACTTAGTTTTGTTGCCATGGCCATATTAGTAGGATGAACAGCAGTAGACTTACTAAAAGGCGGATCTTTAACTACTTTCTTCAGAGATCGGTTCTCTAAACGAAGAGTAATTGGTTCAGGCGGGTCCATGGAAGGACTTAACTGAGCTGGCGATATCAGATGAGATGATTGACGATGTACTTAAACTGCGATTTGGCCTATGAACTTTTACATAATCTTTGAAAACCTTCAAGGTTCCAGGAAAAACCAACATCTCAGAAAATGATTGACGATGGGCGGGGCAGTCTCGTATGAAAGAAGGAAGGCAGCCTCGGATAGAATGAAGCAGTATTGGATACAGCGGAAGGCAGCTAACGCACATCAAAGTAATTGATTTGGCGTACCCCAAAGTGGATGATCCGGATGAAGAAGAAACCAATATAGGCAGACGTGAAATCCGCATTAAAAAAAATGGCCGTTAAAATGTCCGATTGCATTCAAACTTGTCACAAAAACCTATTTTTATATTCGCTTGAACACGTTAGCCTAAACGGGAAAATCTATTTAACCTTTTCAAAATGGTGGTGATTTAAAATTTTTTAAAAAATCAGAACTTTATCTTAAATGTTTTTTTGAAAATCCGATTTCACCGTAGTAATTCGGCGTAAAAACGGCATAAATGAGCTTTACGAATTGTCAACATTTCTGGACGGCGGTCAGGGTTCATGTTTTCGTATTTTCAATGCGAATTAGAAATTTTAAAACGCTAGTATCAGCAATTATATGAAACAGAATTACCTATAAATATAATGAGATGTAAATATAATATAAATATACGAAGTACTACAGACTGGCGTTAATACTGCTGAATATTTCATTTTCAACCTGCAGAAATGTATTTCCCGTCAGAGGATAGCTTCTACAAACGCAAATAGCAATAACTTTCTCACAAAGCTACAATTGTGTGGACTACGTATTTAAAATGTATTAGTCGAATAAATTTATTTTAAAAACACGAGACACAAATCAGTAACAGCTGTGTAAACACTTTTTAATTTGTCGTGTGTTCAAGCAAATTAACGTATTAAAATAAAAAGGAAGAGAAACAGTGATACATGATTTTTATTTTTGGTCCAATAACATAAATTAGTTGATTTTCTATTTTGTTAGGAATACAGCGATTCATGCATTTATATTTCTGGTTTCTGGAAAATAGTCACGGCCTTTTTTTTAAAGTACGGTTTTTTAACAGTTTTTGAACAAAAAACTTTTTTTTTGCACACTTAAAACGTGTCCTCGAGATAAGGTCTATGAAATGATCAAAATAATTAGTTTCGCCTTCATCTGGAAGCACAGACTAATAGACACTCAAATTCTTTGAAAATCCCGAGAGGCGGTGACAGCTGAAGTGAGCAGCTGATCCACTCAATACACATACACACACACGCACGCACGCGCACACACACATACGTAACACGCATGCACGCGCGCACACACACACACACACACACACACACACACACACACACACACACACACACACACACACACACACGCGCGCGCACACACACACACACACACACTACACACACACGCTCGCACACACTCACACACACACACACACACACACACACACACACACACACACACACACACACACACACACATAGACACGCACGCACACATACACACACAGACTCACAACAAACACGCGCACACACTCTCTCTCTCTCTCTCTCTCTCTCTCTCTCTCTCACACACACACACACACACACACACACACACACACACACACACACACACACACACACACACACACACACACACACACACACACACACACACACACACACACACACACACACACATATACACACACACACACACACACACACACGCACAAACACATACATACACACACACACACACACACACACACACACACACACACACACACACACACACACACACACACACACACACACACACACACACACACACACACACACACACACACACACACACACACACACACACACACACACACACACACACACAGTTAAAGATGTTTCTTCTTTAACTGATCTTGTATTTGGTTTCTTAACAGTGTTTGCAAGCTATTCTGGGAGAATTAAACAGATTTTTATCACATTTTCTTTAAATTGAAAGAAGAAATGTTCTTTAAATGTACATAAGTGCTCCGATAAGGTAAAAATTTGTTTTAAGTAATTTGACAGTTGATTACATGTAGGCCTACAACTAAATTTAACCAAGTGAAAGTAACGTCAGTTAATTATTCACCGATAAAAATAACACCTCGAGTAACCTAATCTGCTAGGCTGTTGTTAATTATCGAGTATTCTTCACAGTAGACCTAACTGGTGCAAAAACATTACAGCACAAACTTCCTCACATACAATTATTTTCCTAAAAACATCCGAATCGAAAGCCATCGACTAAAAAACCGTAAAATCTGTAAGTTATTCAAATTATCAGATTTTTTGAAATTTTTATTCGAAATAAAATAAAATTACGGCCCGAGAGTAAACCGAAAACCCAAAACAAGTATGCGCTTTACTGACTTTTTTTGCATTTCCCCCGAACCATAACTTTTATTTTGGATTTTCAATAAATAAATCAGTCCATAAATAAATACGTGTATATCGGATCATCAATAAGCAAATCGATTCATTAATAAACAAATCGATTCATCAGTAAATAACGCGCCTCTAGTGCCTAAACACTAAAAATGACACAATTTTTCTAAGCCCGAGAACAAAGTTCGGAAAAAGTAACTTTTACAAACTTTTATTTTCAAAACGGTAAAATGTGAAATAATGAATTGTTTGTTTATATTGAAAAAATTAACATAAAAGGAAAAATCCGATAAAAATAAGGAAGTTAGCAAATAATGTATTTCGAATTCTAAACGACACATTTTTGAGAGATAAAATGCGTAAAAAAATCGGTATTTTAAATGTTTTACATTACGGATATTCCATTTTATTTACACAGCTTTTACTGACAAATTGTGTGCCTTTATGTATGGGACCGAAGTTCTAGTTATTTCCGATAGTTGTTCGTTTTTTATTCGGGTATTTATAGGCTAGACTACATTTAAGCAAAAATATGATCAAAATCGTTACTTTCGATTCTGAGTCAATTCCGTTTTTATATTCTTTGACCGATAATGTCGTAATATCAAATGTAATCGAATCGGTTTATCGATGTGACCGCAAACAAAACGTACAGATACTCGAAAACTTCTTTAATTTCAAATTTGTTACACTAAATAAACTTTGAGCAAAATCTGATGACCCAATTTTTAGAAATTTAGTGAGTGTTTTTGTCGTTAACTTCCGAAACGACATTTTCTCAGAAATAATTCAATGTATGAAAATTTTGCGTGAAAGTTTTTCATCGTTAAATTTTTTTAACGTTTAAACATTTTTTCTAAACGCATTTTGTAGGATATCAAGGTGGCAGGTGTTTCAGTCGGTAATCTAATTGCCCGCCATAACAATTACACGGCCAACTATTAAAGGTATTTGTTATTTAAATTGTAATTACTGCAGACTCCGTGACTGCCGCACTACCGTAACTAGGTCGCGGCTAAATGCTTGATTCAAAACTGCGACGGAGTAATTCCACTTTCAAATCTAATGTTGATTGACACATTTGAAATCGGATAGAGCGTTTTAATTGCATTACGCGTAGAAACGTACAGGGAAAGTCCATTTCGTTTTTTTATTAAAAATGCACTCGAAATATTCCGAATGTCTCTCAAATACTGCCAAAATTTGGAATAAAAAAATTAAATACAGTATTTGATAACATAAGATTAATAAAATTACTGGAACTGAATAGTTAATAGTGTTGTGTTTAATTTGTTGTATACATTTCAAAGCTGCTAGTTTAGGTCCGTCTGCGAAACGGGTCCGAATAATATTTATTATTTACTATGTCCATTATACAGCATGAAGTAATTGCTTCTCCGACTGTATGAAACTTTTATAAGCCCTCTGAGTGGATCAATTTGCACTGCTTACGTCTTAAGTATAGCTAGTAGTAAATAAGCCAAAGATAGGCCTAATTTTAGCGAATTGTCGATCAATGAACTATTTGAAGCGGCCATGATGAAATGAGCACAGATCTGGCCTTTTGAGAAGTACTTAAATCTATTTATGTAAAATATTTATTATTCACACCTACCAATATAGGCGTATAATAAACGTATGGAATGTCACTGTTGTACAGTTAACATGTCACAAAAATAAATACAAAATAATTAAGTTGAACTGGTTAAATAGTATAATGGCGTTTATAAACCTGAATAAAAGTTCAGTACGATGATTCTTGTACTTAACAGACTTCATTGGTTAGCTCTACAGCCAGCCGCCTCGATGGCCTAGTTGATAGCGTATTGGGCTTTCACCCCGAGGACCCGGGTTCGATTCCCGGCCAGAGCTTGGCAATTTCAGACACTATAAATCATCCCATCGTCTGCATTTCCCCAAGTGTGCACAATAGTCGGACGTTAAACACAAAAAAAAGCTCTACAGTCCCGAGGTGAGCCTTGGCTTCCCTATCATGCCACTCCAAGTTTCTTATTTCTTGACTTTTCCCTCCACCCGCGACATCTTCCGCAGGTCGCCCTCAACATCTGCGTGACCGTCCCACTTTTCTCTTTCCAAGGACTTTTCCAAACAGCAGTTTCCTCGGCACTCCGTCTTTCCAACCACTCAATGCGGTGGACTTTAATGGGTGACACAGATATCCCTACACAGCGTGTACAGCTCATTATTTTTGCGAATTCTCCAGCTCTCATTTTCACTATCGTACACGGAACCGTATATTCTTCTTACGATATTGCTGTAGCCGCTTCGGTGGCCTAGTTGATAGCGTACTGGGCTTTCACCCCGAGGACCCGGGTTCGATTTCCGGCCAGGGCTTGGCATTTTCATACGCTATAAATCATCTCATCGTCTGCTTAGCCCAAGTGTGCACAATAGTCGGACGTTAAAAAAAAACAAAACGATCTTGCTGTCAAACATTTGGAGACTAGTTTCCATTGCAGTTGTTACAGTCCACGTTTCAACTCCGTTAGTTCAGGTCTAATCAGAGTTTTATGCAATCTAACCTTAATGGTTCTTGACAAAATCCTTCAGTTCGCGCGTTTTGCAGCCATTATTCCTCGGTTTACTTCATTTAAGATCGCGTTTTTGTTGTTTACCTCTGACCTCAAGTGTGTAAAACTTCTAACGTGTTCGAAGGTGTAATCTTGTGCCATGAAGTTATTATTTAAAGTGCACATATCTTTTGTTTTCTCCTCATTTATATGTACACCAAATTTGTTTACTTTTCATGTAGGCTTACGGGTACCGAAAAAGTAAAGAATAGTTGTGTTGTAGTCTGCGGGAGAAAGAAGTAGTCCGGGCGATCACCAGGCTGGCGAGGGCTGTGAAATAACTCCTCTTGGTGTTGCTTGTTGGCCGGATCCCTCCTATTTCCTTCCCGAGCAAGTTGTGGTGGCCGTGCTGTTGGTAGGCTGCTAGGTTTTTGTAGTGTAGTGGATGGCCTTGGTCGATGTTCTGTCAAGCATCTGTTTTCGGCCTGTATTTCTACTGGAAATTACGGCATCATAATTTCTCAGATTCTATTGTTAAAACGGGAGAAAGAACGCACCAATCAGAAGGCAGCTTTTGTGCATGGGAGAAGCGATGTGATGCGCCCGTGTACCCCTTTGACGTTTTAATATGCCGATATATAGTAGATCTCATGGGGGGGGTAAGAAAAACCTAGGCACAGTTTAACCCCCTTTGACGTTCTAATATGCCGATATATAGTAGATCTCATGGGGGGTAAGAAAAACCTAGGCACAATGTACCCCCGGAACTCTAAACCTGATTTTCAGGGTTTTTTTACCCCCAGTACATAAGGACTAGGCTTTTTGTACCGGGGGTACACTATGCCTAGGCTTTTCTTACCGGGGGTACAATTCGCCTGGGCGTTTTTTAGGGGGGGGGGTACACTTTGCCTGGGGGTAAGAAAAACCTGTTAAACCGGCAGTAGTGCCTGGCCAGAAGTGCAAGGGTTAGCGTAGTAGAGACCTGAGATATGCGGGCCCTGAAAAGGGCCGTGGCCTGCGAAACAGTCGGCAGTGAGTATTGGCTAACGGGAATGAATTAGGTTTCGCAGACCACGGCCCTTTTCAGGACCGGGAAGAAGTACAGGGGTTTTTAGTGCGGTTGTTTAGGTGTCAGTAAGCGGAACTAGGTCGTGTAACTCAGTTACTATATTGTATAGACGGTGACAGTTGCATGCATAATAACTTGTAACATACGAAATGTAAACGTTTACCTAGCGAGGATACGTTCTAATTATTTTTGCCTAACGTGAACGTTTGAATTCTGAACGCCTGCAAATATTGATACACTCCTTGCGCGTTGATATTAATTAAAAGTAAATAAAAGAAGCGGTGACGAGAAAATGTGCAAATATAAAAGCATTTACGTTTAACTGAAGCAAACCGTGCAATATAAACACGGCTCGGAAAATCTTTGATGTGCTTACGTTGTTAATCCGCGACTGTTTAGAATAAGCAGTGCAAAAAACCCTCTCGTATGCAAGTAAATTAATTAAAAAGTTGAACGTTTAGCGTGGTGAACATTCGATACGATATTTGGTATCGATACAGTACCGGAAAAATTATCGATACTCTATAATAGTATCGATACTCGTGATATCGAATAAATTTGTTTTCGGTAAAATATGGACACTAATAAAAATAGTAATAATCGGTGGCCTAGTTGATATCGTACTGGTGAAACCCCGAGGACCCGGGTTCGATTCCCGGCCAGGGCTTGGCATTTTCATACGCTATAAATCATCCCATCGTCTGCATTAGCCCAAGTGTTCACAATAGTCGGACGTTAAAAAAAAAAAAAAAACGTGTTATTATTTGTAATGTCGTTTAACAGTTGCGATATTTTAATAACAATTGTTTATGTATTGAGTTTTAAATTAAAATAAGCCGCCTCGGTGGCCTAGTTGATAGCATACTGGGCTTTCACCCCGAGGACCCGGGTTAGATTCCCGGCCAGGGCTTGGCATTTTCATACGCTATAAATCATACCATCGTCTGCATTAGCCCAAGTGTTCACAATAGTCGGACGTTAAAAAAAAAAAAAAAAAAAAAAAAAATTATAAATAGCATTTAACTCTTGAACTCCAGAAGGAAGCGTTAAAAATGGGTCTCAAAGTTTCATTTGAAAAGACTAAAATATTGACAAACATACAAAAACCACCAAAAAAGCTTCAAGTGGGAGAGACAATACATTGAGATAGTCAAAGAATTCAAATACCTTGGGGAATGGATCAGCTGGAACGTCCTAGAGAAAAATGCTATGGAATCTAGGAGAAATAAAGTTGAATTAGCCTTCCAACTTACCAAGGACACATATAACAAGAAGTCCCTCTCCTGGAATACAAAGATAAGGCATTATCATACAGGCAGAATCCTTATATGCAGCTGAAACATTATCTCTCACAACCCAGGGCCCACTTGAAAGGCTGGAGATCAAAGAAAGAAAGATATTACGAAAAATCTTAGGCCCCAAATTCCGTAACAACCAAGTACTCCACGTCAGGAATGAAACTCTTTACCAAAAAACTGAAACACTATCGGACACAATAAGAAAAAGGAGAATTGATTTTTATGGGCACATCCTCCGAATGGACAAAAATAGACTAACCAAAAAAATATTTGACTACTTTCACAGTAGAAGAGCCAAACCACTTTGGTTTAGAGAAACAGAGAAAGACATAACAGAACTACAAATCACTGACACTATGCTCATGGACAGAACAGCCAAAACAATAACCAAGGACAAGAAGCAACGGTTCCAAGGCAAAGTCAAATCCAAGCGAACGATCCAAATCTCTGACGAAGAAAGAAAAGCAAGATCACAACGAATGAAGCAATACTGGGCTACGAGGAAGGCACAGAACATTGAAAAGTGATTGGTTTAGTGTACCCCAAAGTTGGGTGAAACAAATAAAGAGAGAGCATTTAATATTTTCAAATTCAGTTGAAAATAAGAAAATATATGACTATGGTTTCTTTTTTATATTTTCAAAGTAATTAAACAAACTTTTAACACTAATGTATGCAGATTTTTATTACGATGGTGAAATCAGATTTTTCAAAAATTGTAGGATAAGAAATATATTTTCAGAAAATCGCTGCTTGCCGCGAAGTTGTGTGTGCTGAAATATTTTAATTTCTTAAACTCGTGAGAGAGGAGGAGAGCGTACTTTCAGAAGTTGATGAACTCTACTCTTGACGGACAAGAGCTGAGAAGGTCCATGGCCTTGTTGCCAACTGCCCACCTAAACGCCTTCTGTAACCTATTGGAGGCGCCATCACCGCCGCCTACAGTCAACAGGTCTCGTCAGGTTAGTTTACTAACAATGAAATATGGTTGAAAGTTCGATAACAATAGCTAAGAAACGAAAACGGTATTAATGCAGTAAAGATTTTTCCAGATGATTATTTTTGATTATTTTTTAAATTTTATTAGGCCTACATGTCTTATTGTCCAATTGACATATATTTACTCCCGGAAATTAATTTTTTTTCAAATTTTCGATGGCTCGCGACTGTAAATTTGTTACAAATAAACATAACCTAAAAATTAAAATAAGAAATAACAGTCGTTTAAAATCAGCTGTTTAATAAAGATTAAATAATAGCCTAACATTGATTCACCAAAACAGTATTGTAAATAAACGCTTCACACGTCTGTCTCGCTGACGTAATGGAAGCCGAAAAGTATATTTTAACAGTTTTCTAATTCTGATTACACCATCAAAATTCAAAATGCTGATTTATTCAGTTTTTAACGCTGATTACGGTGGTGGAATCAGAGATTTTCGAACAATGTAAAACAAAAACGTTACGTTTTTAATTTTAAGGTGAAAAGTGTAAATGTGTGTTAGACTCGGGTACCGCGAGGGACGTCTAAATCCTCTCAATAGGAGCAGCTAGTCTGCACCCCCCTGCGGGGCAGCGAAATATAATTTTGTTGTTGTTTTTCCGTGACGGCAAACTGAAATTTTCCCAGTGCAAAACATACACCCATACCCTGCGATAAGAAGTATGCACTTCAAGCGTTCCGTGACGGCAAACTGAATTTTTCTCCGTGCAAAACATACACTTAAACTCCGCGATAAGAAGCAGGCACTTCAAACGTTCCGTGACGGCAAACTGAATTTTTCCGTGCAAAACATACACTTATACTCCGCGATAAGAAGCAGGCACTTCAAACGTTCCGTGACGGCAAACTGAATTTTCCCCGTGCAAAACATACACCCATTCCCCGCGATAAGAAGTATGCACTTCAAGCGTTCCGTGACGGCAAACTGAATTTTCTCCGTGCAAAACATACACCCATACCCCGCGATAAGAAGTATGCACTTCAAGCGTTCCGTGACGGCAAACTGAATTTTTCCCCATGCAAACATACACCCATACCTCGCGATAAGAGTATGCACTTCAAGCGTTTCGTGACAACAAACTGAATTTTCTCCGTGCAAAACATACACCCATACCTCGCGATAAAGTATGCACTTCAAGCGTTTCGTGACGGCAAACTGAATTTTTCCCCATGCAAAACATACACCCATACCTCGCGATAAAAGTATGCACTTCAAGCGTTCTGTAACGTCAAACTGAATTTTTCCCCGTGCAAAACATACACCCATTCCCCGCGATAAAGTATGCACTTCAAGCGTTCCGTGACAACAAACTGAATTTTCCCCGTGCAAAACATACACTTATACTCCGATAAGAAGCAGGCACTTCAAACGTTCCGTGACGGCAAACTGAATTTTCCCCGTCCAAACATACACTTATACTCCGCGATAAGAAGCAGGCACTTCAAACGTTCCCTGACGGCAAACTGAATTTTCCCCATGCAAAACATACACCCATTCTCCGCGATAAGAAGTATGCACTTCAAGCGTTCCGTGACGGCAAACTGAATTTTTCCCCATGCAAAACATACACCCATTCTCCGCGATAAGAAGTATGCACTTCAAGCGTTCCGTGACGGCAAACTGAATTTTTCTCCGTGCAAAACATACACCCATACCTCGCGATAAGAAGTATGCACTTCAAGCGTTTCGTGACGGCAAACTGAATTTTTCCCCATGCAAAACATACACCCATACCTCGCGATAAGAAGTATGCACTTCAAGCGTTTCGTGACGGCAAACTGAATTTTTCTCCGTGCAAAACATACACCCATACCTCGCGATAAGAAGTATGCACTTCAAGCGTTCTGTAACGTCAAACTGAATTTTTCCCCGTGCAAAACATACACCCATTCCCCGCGATAAGAAGTATGCACTTCAAGCGTTCCGTGACGGCAAACTGAATTTTTCCCGTGCAAAACATACACTTATACTCCGCGATAAGAAGCAGGCACTTCAAACGTTCCGTGACGGCAAACTGAATTTTTCCCCGTCCAAAACATACACTTATACTCCGCGATAAGAAGCAGGCACTTCAAACGTTCCCTGACGGCAAACTGAATTTTCCCCCATGCAAAACATACACCCATTCTCCGCGATAAGAAGTATGCACTTCAAGCGTTCCGTGACGGCAAACTGAATTTTTCTCCATGCAAAACATACACCCATTCCCCGCGATAAGACGTGGTCACTTCAATAACGTGAAACTGCAATATTCCGAAACTCGTTAGAAAAATGTCAGTAAAAAATAACGTTTGCCAATGCAGTAAAATGCACACAGTACAAATAATAATAAAATATAATTATCGGTTATCAGTTTCATTACAAAAAGGTCAAAGCACTCAGTAAGCTCACATTGCGTTTAGTAAGCCAGATAATATTCTAAATTCGTACCGTAATCAAAGATTTGAAAACAGATAACCGTAGTCAAAGACAAAAACAACTTTCCTCATGCACCGGCAAATTTGTTGACACCAGTTCTTGCACCCGGCTTGCAACGTCACTGAGCCGAATCGGATCATTTTAGTGATGTGATCTGACAGTCGGATCTTTCAAAACAACCGTTTTGGCCATCACTACTACTGGCACTAGTGGTGGGGCAGAAAACACCAAACTGTTAAAAAAACTGTTTTTCTATAAACGACAAACTGCTTTTTCAGCAGTAGGAATTTGAACTGGTTTATGATTTGATAAACGATGAACGGACTTTCCCCACTACCACACCCACGTTCTATTCGAACGTTGCCGCAAGCGCTAAAACTGTTTTCCTGCTAACTGCTTTTCTTCTACCTGCTTTTCCCTTTATTTCAAAGTTGCTTGTTGCTTCTAGTAAGCCGCCTCGGTGGCCTAGTTGATAGCGTACTAAGCTTTCACCCCGAGGACCCGGGTTCGATTCCCGGCTAGGGCTTGGCATTTTCATACGCTATAAATCATCCCATCGTCTGCATTAGCCCAAGTGTGCACAATAGTCGGACGTTAAACACAAAAAAATGTTGCTTGAAGTGAAGTAAGAACTGTTTGGTCAATGTCAACGTTTATCTCTATTTTGTTGCGAGTTGTAGTAACAACCTCTCACATTTTGTAAATACAGAGCCTAAACATATTTTTTATATTTATTATTAATCATCAATATTTTTTAATCAACTAAAAATATTCTAAATCGTTTGCATTTTGGTAAATATGCAAAGGACTGTTTAATTTTTAAGTAAAGAAAAGAATGCTTCTATTAGAAATTCATCGCATTTTGTACATAAAATGGCTTACATAATTATTACGTTTTGAGAATGTAATTTAATTATTACTACACTTATAAGGATTATTTTTATCCTTTCTTAATGCCTATGTCCCAAAAACAGTTAATGGTGGTAATGGGAATGAAAAAGTAGTCTTAGAAAACTGAACGTATGTGCTTTATGTTTTAGCTGCTAATACAACTTTGTTTCAGTTTTCTAAACCTGTTTTCTTCCAACTGTTTTAAAAAGCAGCTTTTTTCCTCAACAAACAGTTTGTTGACGTTTCGTAAAAATAGCAGAAACGCCCACCCCTAACAAGCACCCGGCTTGCAACGTCACTGAGCTGAGTCGGATCATTTCAGTGATGTGATCTGACAGCCGGATCTTCCAAAAGAACCGTTTTGGCCATCAACACTACTGGTACTGGTTTCACAACAATAATCTATAAGTGGTATAGTGTGATTAACAGTGAGTCATTAGCTTTATTAGAACTGTTATCGAAGCCGACGATAAGGTGAAGATGTTTGAACATCACATCGACTTCTGTTCAAAGATTCCTTGTCAGCTGTTGATAAGAGTGAGTGATTTACTGTCGCAGAGCTGCGCTACGCTTGTCTTTACAACACTGTCTTCTTTTAATCCCAGGTCGTCGTCCTCGACGTCACAGATTAGGGGTGGGTGTTTCTGCTATTTTTACAAAATATCAACAAACTGTTTGTTGAGGAAAAAAGCTGCTTTTTATAACAGTTGGAAAAAAAACAGGTTTAGAAACCTGAAACTCGAAGTTGTGTTAGCAGCTAAAACATAAAGCACATACGTTCAGTTTTCTAAGACTACTTTTTCATTCCCATTACCACCATTAACTGTTTTTGGGTATAAAGCATTTAGAAAAATAATCCTTATAAGTGTAGTAATAATTAAATTACATTCTCAAAACGTAATATATATGTAGCCATTTAATATTAAAATGCAATGAATTTCTAATAGAAGCATTCTTTATTTTACTTAAAAATTAAATAGCCCTTTGCATATTTACTGAAATGCAAACCATTTAGAATATTTTTAGTTGATTAAAAAATATTGATGATTGATAATAAATATAAAAATACGTTTAAATAAAATTAGGTTATGTATTTACAAAATGTGAGATGTTACTGTCATATTTTTATTTGGGAGAAAGTAGGTTTTCACTTTTCAACACTGAAAAAAGTAACCTTAATAAGTACAATATAGTAATAAGAACATAGTAATAAAAAAAGTAAAAGAAAACGTTCAAAATTGTCCACTAAATATTTTAAAGTTTCTAAACACAAAGTAAACACGGAGAAAAACTAATATGAAACACAATTATGACTGATTTTACAGTTTAAAAAAATGTTTGAACAACAAATTTTAAATTTAAAACTTTCAAACAACTCGCAACAAAATAGAGATAAACGTTGACAACGCCGAAACAGTTCTTACTTCACTACAAGCAACAAGAAACTTTGAAATAAAGGGAAAAGCAGGTTGAAGAAAAGCAGTAGGACAACAGCAGGAAAAAAGTTTTAGTGCTTGCGGCAACGTTCGAATAGAACGTGGGTGGTGGGGAAGTCCCAACAGCAGTTCCTTGTTTAACCAATCACGAACCAGTCCAAATCAAACTGCTTGTTTCCGTTTGGAAAAGCAGTTTGTTTGTCGTATATAGAAAAGCAGTTTTTTTTCAACAGTTCGGTGTTTTCTTACCCACCTCTACCACAGATTCGATTTCACGGTAATTAAAAAAGCAGAAATCACGACTGTGATGTCAGTGATTATTTTTGTATTTTTTTCGCGTTGCACTTGAGTCATTAATCTTCATACTGCAAAACTACGGTGGCTGTATTTCCGTGAAAAGCGGGAAAATTCCGACATCTCTAATCTCAGCCACCCTTCTTATCTTCAAAATTTCCAAAACTTTTACCGTGATTTTTTTTTTTTTTTTTTTTTTTAAGGCGAAAAGCACATTGAGGTTATTATCGCCTTCCTAAATGTAAGTGTGAGTGTAAATTGTTTAAAGTCGTAAGTGTAAGTGTGTGTTAGGCTCGGGTACCGCGAGGGACTTCTAAATCCTCTCAATACGTGCAGCTAGTCTGCACCCCTGCGGGGTTTTACCATGCAATCTTAGTAGCCCTATTACTAGTAGTTCAAAGAACAGTATACCTCGCGATGTATTCTTAATGGTTATACAGTGCCCTCAACAATAGCGCTCGTAACCTTTTTTTTATTAACCATTAACCGTAATATTTAAAAAAAAATGTTACTGGACCAACTTTATTGAAAATGTTGTTTTTTTCATGAAGCTGTCAAAATTAGAACAGGTTTTGCCGTTCAGCCAGTATTACAGGAAATAACCAGCAACTTCACACTCAACGTTATATCAAAGGCCGCCATCTTGAAACGGAAATAGGGGAAAATATTACACATACATCATTCGGGCTTTATACAAGGTACCTCCATACCGAATTTCAAAACAATCGGTCGATGTGTTTGACCTAACGTACACTTGTCAACGTTATATCAGAGGCCGCCATCTTGAAACGGAAGTAAATAGGGGAAAATCTTACACATACGTCTTTTGGTCTTTATACAAGATACCTCCGTACCAGATTTCAAAACAATCGGTCTATGCGTTTGGCCAAAACTGCTTACACTTGTCATCGTTAAATCACAGGCCGCCATCTTGAAACGGAAGTAAATAAAGGAAAATCTTACACATACGTCATTCGGGCTTTATACAAGGTACCTCCGTACCAAATTTCAAAACAATCGGTCGATGTGTTTGGCCAAAACTGCGTACACTTGTCAACGTTATATCAGAGGCCGCCATCTTGAAACGGAAGTAAATAAAGGAAAATCTTACACATACGTCTTTTGGTCTTTATACAAGATACCTCCGTACCAGATTTCAAAACAATCGGTCAGTGTGTTTGGCCAAAACTGCTTACACTTGTCAACGTTATATCAGAGGCCGCCATCTTGAAACGGAAGTAAATAAAGGAAAATCTTACACATACGTCATTCGGGCTTTATACAAGGTACCTCCGTACCAAATTTCAAAACAATCGGTCGATGTGTTTGACCTAAACTGCGTACACTTGTCAACGTTATATCAGAGGACGCCATCTTGAAACGGAAGTAAATAGGGGAAAATCTTACACATACGTCATTCGGGCTTTATACAAGGTACCTCCGTACCAAATTTCAAAACAATCGGTCTATGCGTTTGGCCAAAACTGCGTACAATCATCGTTAAATCAGAGGCCGCCATCTTGAAACAGAAGCGCGTGGGTAGAAAACTTACACATTCATCATTCGGGCTTTATACAAGGTACGTCCGTACCAAATTTCAAAACAATCGATCTATGCGTTTGGCCAAAACTGCGTACAATCATCGTTAAATCAGAGGCCGCCATCTTGAAACAGAAGCACGTGGGTAGAAAACTTATATACACATCATTCGGGCTTTGTACAAGGTATTTCCATACCAAATTTCAAAACAATCGGTCTATGCGTTTGGCCAAAACTGCGTACAATCATCGTTAAATCAGAGGCCGCCATCTTGAAACAGAAGCGCATGGGTAGAAAACTTACACATTCATAATTCGGGCTTTGTACAATGTACGTCCGTACCAAATTTCAAAACAATCGGTCTATGCGTTTGGCCAAAACTGCGTACAATCATCGTTAAATCAGAGGCCGCCATCTTGAAACAGAAACACGTGGGTAGAAAACTTACACATACATCATTCGGGCTTTATACAAGGTACGTCCGTACCAAATTTCAAAACAATCGGTCTATGCGTTTGGCCAAAATTGCGTACAATCATCGTTAAATCAGAGGCCGCCATCTTGAAACAGAAACACATGGGTAGAAAACTTATACATACATCATTCGGGCTTTATACAAGGTACCTCCGTACCAAATTTCAAAACAATCGGTCTATGCGTTTGGCCAAA
>CM040189.1:7793365-7810865 GCA_022606455.1 Callitettix versicolor | reverse complement strand
CCAACATGATTTGCCCCAATAACCGATAGTGGCGCTGCGGTATCGGTGCGGAAATAGAGGTAACTGGACAGTCCCCGGCTAATCTGTAGTATTGTAATAACACGGAAGTTCAGGGTGGAAAACTTTACGGAGTGATTAGTGTTAGTTGTGAGTTTTGTTCACAAATAAAAGCTACATCGATCTTCAGCAGTATTAGCGTATTTTAGGATTGACACAAATTGTCAATTTGCACAATGTATTGTCGCCGCCATGTTGATTTTTAAATATATTTATTGAGTAACTTAATACAACACTCTTTGGTAAATTTGTACACACACACACGCTCGCGCACACATAAACATACACACGCGCGCACACACACACAAACACACTCGCGCGCACACAAACACACGCGCGCGCACACACACGCGCGCGCACACAAACACGCGCGCACACACTGATTAAACCTACACGCGCTACACACTGAAATATGGAAGGCTTGTGTTCTAGCCTTCTTTTTTTTACTTTCTGATTAAAAATAGGCGCTAATTGCTTGGGTTTCTTAGACATCAGTATGTTGGGGATACGTGGTTACAGCACGTAGTTAGTAAATCAGGTACGCATCTAGTGTTCCTTCTAAACCAGTTCAGTAAACACCCGAACACAAGACCTACCGCTCACGTGACGATAACAGGCTTATAGATTAATGATGATGACTCGAAAATTGTATTGAAACCAGCTATACTGTTCGAATATTTATGTTTGAACATCAACAAAACTTTTTCACAAGTACAGCAAAACGTTTTGATAATGGACGTATTTCGAAACGCGTCACCAAATATAGAATATTTGAAGCTACGAATGGCAGAGATATGTACTCAAACGAAAAACAACATTCTTAGCGGGAAAATATGATGAGTAGTACAGCGAAAAGTTTTGATAATGGAAGTATTCCGAAACGCGTCAACAAATAAAGAATGTTTGAAGCTACGAATGGCAGAGATATGTACTCAAACGAATAACAACATTCTTAGCGGGAAAATATGATGAATAGTACAGCGAAACGTTTTGATAATGGAAGTATTCCGAAACGCGTCAACAAATATAGAATATTTGAAGCTACGAATGGCAGAGATATGTACTCAAACGAATAACAACATTCTTAGCGGGAAAATATGATGAATAGTACAGCGAAAAGTTTTGATAATGGAAGTATTCCGAAACGCATCAACAAATAAAGAATGTTTGAAGCTACGAATGGCAGAGATATGTACTCAAACGAAAAACAACATTCTTAGCGGGAAAATATGATGAGTAGTACAGCGAAAAGTTTTGATAATGGAAGTATTCCGAAACGCGTCAACAAATATAGAATATTTAAAGCTACGAATGGCAGAGATATGTACTCAAACGAAAAACAACATTCTTAGCGGGAAAATATGATGAATAGTACAGCGAAAAGTTTTGATAATGGAAGTATTCCGAAACGCGTCAACAAATATAGAATATTTGAAGCTACGAATGGCAGAGATATGTACTCAAACGAATAACAACATTCTTAGCGGGAAAATATGATGAATAGTACAGCGAAAAGTTTTGATAATGGAAGTATTTCGAAACGCGTCAACAAATATAGAATATTTGAAGCTGCGAATGGCAGAGATATGTACTCAAACGAATAACAACATTCTTAGCGGGAAAATATGATGAGTAGTACAGCGAAAAGTTTTGATAATGGAAGTATTTCGAAACGCGTCAACAAATATAGAATATTTGAAGCTGCGAATGGCAGAGATATGTACTCAAACGAATAACAACATTCTTAGCGGGAAAATATGATGAGTAGTACAGCGAAAAGTTTTGATAATGGAAGTATTCCGAAACGCGTCAACAAATATAGAATATTTGAAGCTACGAATGGCAGAGATATGTACTCAAACGAATAACAACATTCTTAGCGGGAAAATATGATGAATAGTACAACGAAAAGTTTTGATAATGGAAGTATTTCGAAACGCGTCAACAAATATAGAATATTTGAAGCTGCGAATGGCAGAGATATGTACTCAAACGAATAACAACATTCTTAGCGGGAAAATATGATGAGTAGTACAGCGAAAAGTTTTGATAATGGAAGTATTCCGAAACGCGTCAACAAATATAGAATATTTGAAGCTACGAATGGCAGAGATATGTACTCAAACGAATAACAACATTCTTAGCGGGAACATATGATGAATAGTACAGCGAAAAGTTTTGATAATGGAAGTATTCCGAAACGCGTTAACAAATATAAAATGTTTGAAGCTAGAAAAGGCAAATTTATTTACTCAAACGAATAACAACATTCTTAGCGGGAAAAGATGATAAAAGTTCAGCGAAAAGTTTTGATAATGGAAGTATTCCGAAACGCGTCAACAAATATAAATGTTTGAAGGTAAAAAAGGAAGATGTATTTACTCAAACAAGTAACAACATTCCTAGCGGGTAAATATGATGAATAGTACAGCGAAACGTTTTGATAATAGAAGTATTCCGAAACGCGTCAACAAATATAAAATGTTGGAAGCTAGAAAAGGTAAATTTATTTACTCAAACGAATAACAACATTCTTAGCGGGAAAAGATGATAAAAGTTCAGCGAAAAGTTTTGATAATGGAAGTATTCCGAAACGCGTCAACAAATAACAACATTGCTAGCGGAAAGAGATGATTACATTAAGAATTTCAAGAACTCCATCAAAAAAATTTCCACTTCATATTTTTCACAACTATAATTTTAGGCACCAGAGATGCGTTAACACATAAATGAATGAATTTTCAGGATTGCTGCGACCTTTTTGGTCCGTTGTGCCCCCTTTCGCACAATTTTTGACAATGCCGCCTCGGTGGCCTAGTTGATAGCGTACTGGGCTTTCACCCCGAGGACTTCGATTTCCGGCCAGGGCTTGGCATTTTCATACGCTATAAATCATCCCATCGTCTGCATTATCCCAAGTGTGCACAATAGTCGGACGTTAAACACAAAAACAAAACAAAAAACACAATTTTCGGAATGCTCAGTTACGGCGCATTCCCGATGATTTTGAGATGATTCACGGTGGGCGATTCCACTTCTAATTACCTTCCCAATTCGTTACTGTGCTTGCTTCTGCTAATTCCCTTTCAATTTCTCTTCACTCTTACACGGAGGCCGTGCCCCACGTGACCAGGTTTTTGTTACTCGGTGTTATCCCGTTCGTTATGTGCTTACTCCTATGTTTCTAGTAGCTGCAGAAATGAGTTCCACCCATACAGTAGAGGTGGGCGTTTCTCCTATTTTTACAAAACGTCGACAAACTGTTTGTTGAGGAAAAAACTGCTTTTTAAAACAGTTGAAAAAAAACAGGTTTAGAAAACTGAAACTCAAAGTTGTATTAGCAGCTAAAACATAAAGCACATACGTTCAGTTTTCTAAGACTACTTTTTCATTCCCATTACCACGATGTCGAACATTTTTATTAATGTAGTTTCTTTTTCCAGTTAACTACGGAAGGTCCCACGGGGCGCGCTAGTAAATCGTATTTCTCTTAATGTTGGGTATGCTAATTTGTCTTCTATACAGATTGGCAATGTTATAATTAGGGGTGGGCGTTTCTGCTATTTTTACAAAACGTCAATAAACTGTTTGTTGAGGAAAAAAGCTGCTTTTTAAAGCAGTGAAAAAAACAGGTTTAGAAACTGAAACTCGAAGTTGTATTAGCAGCTAAAACATAAAGCACATACTTTTTCATTCCTACTGCCACTATGTCCTTAACTGTTTTTTGGGTGTAAAGCATTTAGAAAAAAATAATCCTTATAAGTGTAGTAATAATTAAATTACATTCTCAAAACGTAATATATATGTATGCCATTTTATATTTACAAAATGCAATGAATTTCTAATAGAAGCATTCTTTTTTTTTACTTAAAAATTAAATAGTCCTTTGCGTATTTACCAAAATGCAAACGATTTAGAATATTTTAAGTTTATTAAAAAATATTCATGATTGATAATAAATATAAAAAATATGTTTAAATAAAATTAGGCTCTGTATCTACAAAATGTGAGAGGTTGTTACTACAACTCGCAACAAAATAGAGATAAACGTTGACATTGACCAAACAGTTCTTACTTCACTACAAGCAACAAGCAACTTTGAAATAAAGGGAAAAAGTATAAAAGCAGGTAGAAGAAAAGCAGTTAGCAGGAAAACAGTTTTAGCGCTTGCGGCAACGTGCGAATAGAACGTGGGTGTGGTAGTGGGGAAAGTCCGTTCCTTGTTTAACAAATCATAAACCAGTCCAAATCCAACTGCTTGTTTCCGTTTGAAAAAGCAGTTTGTTTGTCGTTTATAGAAAAGCAGTTTTTTAACAGTTTGTTGTTTCTGCCCCACCACTACCATACAGTAAGGTCCACCCACGTGCAGTAAGGGTACAAGGGGAGGTCGGGTATCACAGGACTCAGTTTGATACATCACCCAGTAATTAAATATAAACATTTTTATCCTTATTTGCACATTTTCTCGTCGCGTTTTTATTTATTTTTAATTAATATCAACATCGCTGCAAGGAGTGCGTCAATATTTGCAGGCGTTTTGAATTTTAAGGGACGTTTTTTTTTCTTTCTTTTTAGCCCTCAATGGAGCACATTTAGTCAATTTTAGTTCTTTTGGGCTTTCACCTTTGGTTCTTGAGATTCTCCCAATACTTTTCAGTCTTACAGATCTCTGTAGTCTAACTTCCTCCGAGTAAAAGGCAACTCTTTTGTTCCTTCTTTAAATTTTAATCTAGTGTTTTTATCCCTAAAGATTGGTTTTTCCCTTCCTTCTTTCAGTTCCTCCGTTATCCCTAATTCTTTTAGGTCCTGTTCCACTTCCTTAAGCCACTCATTCGTTACTTTCATCTTGAGTTGGTAATTTAGGAGTTTCTTCGTCAGTCTTTCTTCTGGTAGCCTTATTAGGTGTCCATAAAAGCCAGTCTCCTCTTTCTAATATTATCTAACAGATATTCATTATCCTGATAGATGGCTGAACTTGGCAGCAATCTGTATGTTCCTTCTACTATGTGTTTTTTGTTGATAATGGTTCTCAATATTTTCTATTCCACTTTTTGAAGCTCCTCTGTTCTGTTTCGGCTTCTTAGATTAAATGTTTCCGCGACATAAGCCACTTCCGGTCTTATGACCGTATTATAATGTCTGATTTTCGACTTTATGGAAAACGACTTTTTCTTATACGTTCCCCAAGTTAACTTTAGGGCCTTCTTTAATTTGTTCGTTCTATTTTTTATTGCCAGTTTTTCGGCTATGTTTCTAGTGATATTTTCTCCCAAATACTTAAAATTATCCACTAAATTTTAGTGGACGTTTTAACGACATTTATTTTAGACAAAAGTAATTAAAAATTATTTGTGCTCGGTAAATGAACTTCGCCTGTAGTTGATAGTTATAGTAAAAGCATTATCTTTACTTTCTGTGTAGAGTAGTAGGTGCTGTTTAGAAAGTGTTATGACTGTACAAAAATGTTCTGATTTATTTATCAACTCATTTTTGGGAAGAAAGAACTCCAAATGTTTTCTTCGTGTTGGAACATTTCCGGTTTTTTTTAAAGATGCCCGTAAACAAAAACAAAACGTATGGGTTTGTCTCCATAAATTTCAGTCCGAGAACTGTTGCCCGTATTTCATCGATTCTAAAGTCGCACATTTTTTTCTATTCTGATGCTCAAACACCGAGTTGCGTCTTAGGATCGAAGGCGTCTTACATTTGGTGTCAAGCCTAGTTGATAGCGTACGGGTTCGATTCCTGGCCAGGGCTTGGCATTTTCATACGCTATAAATCATCCCGCCGTCTGCATTAGCCCAAGTGTGCACAATAGTCGGACGTTAAACACCAAAACAAAAGCTCTACAGCCCCGAGGTGGGCTATGGCTTCCCTATCATGCCACTCCAATAAATCCTTTCAATATAAGCCGTAGCGTACTGGGCTTTCACCCCGAGGACCCGGGTTCGATTCCCGGCCAGGGCTTGGAATTTTCATACGCTATAAATCATCCCGTCGTCTGCATTAGCCCACGTGTGCACAATAGTCGGACGTTAAACACAAAAAAAGATCCACAGCCCCGAGGTGGGCTATGGTTTCCCTATCATGCCACTCCAATAAATCCTTTCAATATAAGCTTGGAATTTTCATACGCTATAAATCATCCCATCGTCTGCATTAGCCCAAGTGTGCACAATAGTCGGACGTTAAACACAAAAAAGCTCTACAGCCCCGAGGTGGGCCTTGGCTTCCCTATCATGCCACTCCAATAAATCCTCTCAATATAAGCCGAGCGTACTGGGCTTTCGCCCCGAGGACCCGGGTTCGATTCCCGGCCAGGGCTTGGCATTTTCATACGCTATAAATCATCCCATCGTCTGCATTAGCCCAAGTATGCACAATAGTCGGACGTTAAACACCAAAAAAACACGTTTGTTGTCAAAACGCTTTGATGGAACTAGGTAATCGAACAATACTTCTATTTTCATATTCCGAGAAGTGAACCTTGTTAAAGTGAACAATAGAACTAAGCGCACAGCTGGTCACTATGATAGCCCACTACAATTCTGTCGTTTTGTTTCCAATAGTTAATGAAAAAACGAGTGTTTTCATTTCATTCTTGTATTGTATTGAATGTTTTTATTTAAACTTGCGTTGTTTGGTGAAAACTAGTTTGTTTAAAAAAATATCGTTTATAAAACATCCTCAAAGAGAGTACATTATTGTACGGTTATGTTATTCGCTGAACAAAATATAAACAGAGCTGCAGAATGGGAATTTATCAGTATTTAAATATGTAGTTTCATTATCGACATAACCTTCATAACTACATAGTACTGGTTACCATAATCACTAGGTTTAGTACAGTACATTTATTAAAATGTCTTTCATTTTGTAATATTCCTTGAAAATTGTGTGTAGATTAGATTATATTATAGAGGAAGGGATTTGTTCAACCCCAGGCACTGCGATCAACTCCAGGTATTGTGCAACTTACCTCTTAAAATACCTAGTTCAGCAGATTGGTGCCCCTAACAAGTTCCAACAACCCACTGACTAGCTCATTCTGTTGAAGATCCCTAAAGTCTTGGAAACCAAACCCCCCCCCTACTAGCAAGAGCCTCACAATCATAAATTATGTGACCTGCAGTTTCTTCCTCCTTCCTGCACAATCTACACACGGTTTCTCCGTGGTACACACCTATCCTGTTCATGTGTACCCTCAGACCACAGTGCCCTGTTATGAGCCCCATGATCTGAGTTGTGCTCTGCCCAGGACATTGCTGCCCCTTTGATTCCTCCAGAAGGAACTTTGCTTAAGAGACGTTTACTATGGGAATGCCATGAAGGTTGTCCCATCTTACCCGGTGTTGACATGTAATCCACCCATTAATAGCGGACCTGGCCAACGATAGAGAAATCCCTAAACTCAGGTCCGATAAACTCAGATGCAGATCCAAGTCCAGCCAGTTGGTCTTCCTCCTCATTACCCTCAACTCCCCTATGCCCCGGAACCCAGTGAAGAATGTGGTTCACATTCACCCGGTTATCCCGGGACAGAATGTGAAGGTTCTTCCTACACTCCCAGACCAGCTTGGAAAATTGTGTGTAAAAACAGCGGTCTTTTTCTCACCGATTTCAGTTACGTATCTATAGGCCTACTGCACCGAAATTTTATTTGATACAACTTTGTAAAAAATTTTTTTTTCGATATTTTTTTTGCCGGAAATAACGAACAATACTGTTTTGTTTTACAATACATCGTTGTGTACCATTTATTTTTTTCTATTCTCCGTTATACCCTTTGTGCTTTTTAACAACGAAAAAGCGAAACGATATTTTTTTAGCTAATTTTCATTAAAATCGTTAGATCCGATTTTGAGTAAATCTTGTTTTTATTAATTTTAAGGCGTTCCGAACAAAACGTGCTGCAGACCTGAGCTAAAAATTATGTTCTTTTTATATTCTTCTTCTTTTCTGCTAGGATTATTGTCACTGTGTTCAGTATAATGATCTGCCTTCCGTAGCTTCGTCAATTCTACTTTCGTTGACGCGTTTCGGAGAACCTCCATCTTCAAAAACTATATCTATACTGGTCACCAATATTATGGCCCGTCCTATTTATAATTTTCTATCTCCACCTCGTACCCCTCCTCTGTTCAACACGTGTACATTAAACCTGACGTGCTCGCTTCTGATTGGCTCTTCAAAATCATACGTTTTCGCTCGCTTCTGATTGGCTCCTTTCAAACTTTCTCTTCAACGGTCGTACCTCCTGTTAATTTTTGAAAATTTTAGATTTTTAAACGTAATATCTGCTTGCGACGGTATCTGTTCATTTATTATAATGGAGGACGACCGTTGAAGAGAAATTTTGAAAGGAGCCAATCAGAGCGAGCGAAAACGTATGATTGGATACTCTAGTATGATACTCTGTACTATATAGAGTATAGATATAGTTTTTGAAGATGGAGGTTCTCCGAAACGCGTCAACGAAAGTAGAATTGACGAAGCTAGGGAAGGCAGATCATTATACTGAACATAGTAAAATTATGTAATTATGCGTCGAGATAGAACCAAATACACTCGTGTAAATATTATTTATTTATTTTAATAAATGTAGGCCTAATTATATTTGTTTATATTTATGAAAACAATATTAGTTTTCTTGCATGCGGTTTTTTACATTTGAATCAATATTTAGTAATTTTATTGTTTTTTTTTAAACGTCCGACTATTGTGCACACTTGGGCTAATGCAGACTATTTATAGCGTATGAAAATGCCAAGCCCTGGCCGGGAATCGAACCCGGGTCTTCGAGGTGAAAGCCCAGTACGCTATCAACTAGGCCACCGAGGCGGATAATTTAATTGTATTCGAGACCGTTTGTGCATGCTTTTTTGTCATGTATTTTTTCGCTTTCTGTTTTCTATTTGCCCTCTGTCGGGCACTAAAGTGTTTTGTACTTGAAGCTTTTACCTTTAAATTTCCTGTGCACTGACACAGTTGCCCGGATTTAATTAACCTGCCGTTCTCTTTGATCTGGTGCCGAGGCAACGCCAGCCATAGCTGCAAGCCCTGCTGACTTTGCTATCGGTATAATATTTAAAATTTAAACGCTTTTTTAACACACAACTCGTAATTAGTTTGACAATAATGATTGGCTGATTATATTATTAACATTTGATTATAGGGTATTACAATATATTGTAATTTTTCTTTTTTAAGTATCGTATTTATTTATTACAAACCCCGCAGGAGTGGTGCAGACTAGCTGCACCAATTGAGAGGATTTAGACGTGCCTCGCTGTACCCGAGTCTAACACTTACGACTTTAACACTTTACACTCACACTTACATTTAGGGAGGCGGTAATAGCCTCAATCTGCTTTTCGCCTTAAAATAAAAAAAAAAATAAATAAAAAATAATAAAATCAAGGAAAAATTCAGTTTGCCGTCACGGAACGCTTGAAGTGCCTACTTCTTATCGCGGGGTATGGGTTTATGTTTTGCTAGGGAAAAATTCAGTTTGCCGTCACGGAAGCTTGAAGTGCCTGCTTCTTATCGCGGGGTATGGGTGTATGTTTTGCTAGGGGAAAAATTCAGTTTGCCGTCACGGAACGCTTGAAGTGCCTGCTTCTTATCGCGGGGTATGGGTGTATGTTTTGCTAGGGGAAAAATTCAGTTTGCCGTCACGGAAGCTTGAAGTGCCTGCTTCTTATCGCGGGGTATGGGTGTATGTTTTGCTAGGGGAAAATTCAGTTTGCCGTCACGGAAGCTTGAAGTGCCTGCTTCTTATCGCGGGGTATGGGTGTATGTTTTGCAAGGGGAAAAATTCAGTTTGCCGTCACGGAAGCTTGAAGTGCCTGCTTCTTATCGCGGGGTATGGGTGTATGTTTTGCAAGGGGAAAAATTCAGTTTGCCGTCACGGAAGCTTGAAGTGCCTGCTTCTTATCGCGGGGTATGGGTGTATGTTTTGCAAGGGGAAAATTCAGTTTGCCGTCACGGAAGCTTGAAGTGCCTGCTTCTTATCGCGGGGTATGGGTGTATGTTTTGCTAGGGGAAAAATTCAGTTTGCCGTCACGGAAGCTTGAAGTGCCTGCTTCTTATCGCGTGGTATGGGTTTATGTTTTGCTAGGGGAAAAATTCAGTTTGCCGTCACGGAATGCTTGAAGTGCCTGCTTCTTATCGCGGGGTATGGGTTTATGTTTTGCTAGGGGAAAAATTCAGTTTGCCGTCACGGAAGCTTGAAGTGCCTGCTTCTTATCGCGGGGTATGGGTGTATGTTTATGCTTTGCTAGGGAAAAATTCAGTTTGCCGTCACGGAAGCTTGAAGTGCCTGCTTCTTATCGCGGGGTATGGGTGTATGTTTTGCAAGGGAAAAATTCAGTTTGCCGTCACGGAAGCTTGAAGTGCCTGCTTCTTATCGCGGGGTATGGGTGTATGTTTTGCTAGGGGAAAATTTCAGTTTGCCGTCACGGAAGCTTGAAGTGCCTGCTTCTTATCGCGGGGTATGGGTGTATGTTTTGCAAGGGGAAAATTCAGTTTGCCGTCACGGAAAAACAACAACAAAATTATATTTCGCTACTCCGCAGGGGGGTGCAGACTAACTGCACCTATTGAGAGGATTTAGACGTCCCTCGCGGCACCCGAGTCTAACACATAATTACACTTACAACACTACACTTACGACTTTAACACTTTACACTCACACTTTACATTTAGGGAGGCAATAATAGCCTCAATGTACTTTTCGCCTTAAAATAACAACAAAAAAGTAGGGCCAATTTACAGCCCTACAATAATTTGTGTGTATGTTGTTGTTTTTAGATATATTATTGTTAACTAGTTTTAGTCATATATCTATAACTGCATTATATTTTGTTTTATTTATTTGTTTTTGCTATTATATTTTGTTTTTTTCTTATTAAACTTTTTTTTAATTTCTATATATTTTTATTTTGAGTATCGGCGATGCTAACCCATCGGTTTTTCGCCGGAAAAAATGATTATTAAACAACAGGAAAGCGTGTGTTGTTCTCCAATACTTTGTTTTAAAAATCACGTGACTACGACCAACTTCTTGTTGGAATAAAATTAGTAGGCTGTTGTGCTTTTTCAAGTTTTTAAAGTAAGTTCGTTTTTCAGTCACTAGGGAGCGTTCTCAATATATTATCGTCTAATCACATTCGAGCAACTGTGCCAATGTGACGTCAAAAAGTGTAAATGTAGCAGATAAGTTACTGGCGCAGTTATCTGAGGGATGAAAAACTCTGTAGAATACAATGTTGGCCCTACTTGGCTGGTTTTGTCGGTAGTTATTAAATATATCCGCCGGGTAACCATCGCGCGGATCTTTATCGAGATTGTAACATGTATCGAGTTTTAGGGCTGGTCGTGATATTGGCTTTGTATGATGCGAGTGCACAAATTTATATTGGTAGTTATAATAAAAGATAAGTTGTTTTATATTGATTCGTTTTTTTGTTGTTATTTTAAGGCGAAAAACATTGAGGCTATTATAGCAATTCATTGAACAGCTGATAGGCTATAATACGTTTTAGGTTAGTGTTGTTAAAACTAGCTACGTTATAGTAAAAGATCAGTTGTTTTATGTTAATTTGTAACGATCAGCTGATTTCATTGAACAGCTGATAGGCTATAATACGTTTTAGGTTAGGTTGTTAAAACTAGCTACGTTATGGTAAAAGATCAGTTGTTTTATATTAATTTGTAACGATCAGCTGATTTCATTGAACAGCTGATAGGCTATAATACGTTTTAGGTTAGGTTGTTAAAACTAGCTACGTTATAGTAAAAGATCAGTTGTTTTATGTTAATTTGTAACGATCAGCTGATTTCATTGAACAGCTGATAGGCTATAATACGTTTTAGGTTAGGTTGTTAAAACTAGCTATGTTATAGTAAAAGATCAGTTGTTTTATGTTAATTTGTAACGATCAGCTGATTTCATTGAACAGCTGATAGGCTATAATAAGTTTTAGGTTATGTTGTTAAAACTAGCTACGTTATAGTAAAAGATCAGTTGTTTTATATTAATTTGTAACGATCAGCTGATTTCATTGAACAGCTGATAGGCTATAATAAGTTTTAGGTTATGTTGTTAAACTAGCTACGTTATAATAAAAGATCAGTTGTTTTATATTAATTTGTAACGATCAGCTGATTTCATTGAACAGCTGATAGGCTATAATACGTTTTAGGTTAGGTTGTTAAAAAACTAGCTACGTTATAGTAAAAGATCAGTTGTTTTATGTTAATTTGTAACGATCAGCTGATTTCATTGAACAGCTGATAGGCTATAATAAGTTTTAGGTTAGGTTGTTAAAACAAGCTACGTTATAATAAAAGATCAGTTGTTTTATGTTAATTTGTAACGATCAGCTGATTTAATTGAACAGCTGTTAGGCAATAATAAGATTTAGGTTATGTTGTTAAAAACTAGCTACGTTATAATAAAAGATCAGTTTTTTCATATCAATTCCTAACGATCAGCTGATTTAATTGAACAGCTGTTAGGCAATAATAAGATTTAGGTTATGTTGTTAAAAACTAGCTACGTTATAATAAAAGATCAGTTTTTTCATATCAATTCGTAACGATCAGCTGATTTCATTGAACAGCTGATAGGCTATAATACGTTTTAGGTTAGGTTGTTAAAACTAGCTACGTTATGGTAAAAGATCAGTTGTTTTATGTTAATTTGTAACGATCAGCTGATTTCATTGAACAGCTGATAGGCTATAATAAGTTTTAGGTTAGGTTGTTAAAACTAGCTACGTTATGGTAAAAGATCAGTATTTTATATTAATTTGTAACGATCAGCTGATTTCATTGAACAGCTGATAGGCTATAATAAGTTTTAGGTTAGGTTGTTAAAACTAGCTACGTTATGGTAAAAGATCAGTTGTTTTATGTTAATTTGTAACGATCAGCTGATTTCATTGAACAGCTGATGGGCTATAATACGTTTTAGGTTAGGTTGTTAAAACTAGCTACGTTATGGTAAAAGATCAGTTGTTTTATGTTAATTTGTAACGATCAGCTGATTTCATTGAACAGTTTCATAATAAGTTTTTGTTATAATCTGATAGTCTGTAAGGTTATGTTGTTAAAACTAGCTACGTTATAGTAAAAGATCAGTTGTTTTATATTAATTTGTAACGATCAGCTGATTTCATTGAACAGTTTCATAATACGTTTTTGTTATAATCTGATAGTCTGTAAGGTTAGGTTGTTAAAACTAGCTACGTTATGGTAAAAGATCAGTATTTTATATTAATTTGTAACGATCAGCTGATTTCATTGAACAGTTTCATAATACGTTTTTGTTATAATCTGATAGTCTGTAAGGTTAGGTTGTTAAAACTAGCTACGTTATAGTAAAAGATCAGTTGTTTTATATTAATTTGTAACGATCAGCTGATTTCATTGAACAGTTTCATAATACGTTTTTGTTATAATCTGATAGTCTGTAAGGTTAGGTTGTTAAAACTAGCTACGTTATGATAAAGATCAGTATTTTATATTAATTTGTAACGATCAGCTGATTTCATTGAACAGTTTCATAATACGTTTTTGTTATAATCTGATAGTCTGTAAGGTTATGTTGTTAAAACTAGCTACGTTATAGTAAAAGATCAGTTGTTTTATATTAATTTGTAACGATCAGCTGATTTCATTGAACAGTTTCATAATACGTTTTTGTTATAATCTGATAGTCTGTAAGGTTAGGTTGTTAAAACTAGCTACGTTATAGTAAAAGATCAGTTGTTTTATATTAATTTGTAACGATCAGCTGATTTCATTGAACAGTTTCATAATACGTTTTTGTTATAATCTGATAGTCTGTAAGGTTAGGTTGTTAAAACTAGCTACGTTATAGTAAAAGATCAGTTGTTTTATATTAATTTGTAACGATCAGCTGATTTCATTGAACAGTTTCATAATAAGTTTTTGTTATAATCTGATAGTCTGTAAGGTTATGTTGTTAAAACTAGCTACGTTATAGTAAAAGATCAGTTGTTTTATATTAATTTGTAACGATCAGCTGATTTCATTGAACAGTTTCATAATACGTTTTTGTTATAATCTGATAGTCTGTAAGGTTATGTTGTTAAAACTAGCTACGTTATGGTAAAAGATCAGTTGTTTTATATTAATTTGTAACGATCAGCTGATTTCATTGAACAGTTTCATAATACGTTTTTGTTATAATCTGATAGTCTGTAAGGTTATGTTGTTAAAACTAGCTACGTTATAGTAAAAGATCTATTGTTTTATATTAATTTGTAACGATCAGCTGATTTCATTGAACAGTATCATAATACGTTTTTGTTATAATCTGATAGTCTGTAAGGTTATGTTGTTAAAACTAGCTACGTTATAGTAAAAGATCTATTGTTTTATATTAATTTGTAACGATCAGCTGATTTCATTGAACAGTATCATAATACGTTTTTGTTATAATCTGATAGTCTGTAAGGTTATGTTGTTAAAACTAGCTACGTTATAGTAAAAGATCTATTGTTTTATATTAATTTGTAACGATCAGCTGATTTCATTGAACAGTTTCATAATACGTTTTTGTTATAATCTGATAGTCTGTAAGGTTATGTTGTTAAAACTAGCTATGTTATGGTAAAAGATCAGTATTTTATATTAATTTGTAACGATCAGCTTATTTCATTGAACAGTTTCATAATAAGTTTTTGTTATAATCTGATAGTCTGTAAGGTTATGTTGTTAAAACTAGCTACGTTATAGTAAAAGATCAGTTGTTTTATATTAATTTGTAACGATCAGCTGATTTCATTGAACAGTTTCATAATACGTTTTGTTATAATCTGATAGTCTGTAAGGTTATGTTGTTAAAACTAGCTACGTTATAGTAAAAGATCAGTTGTTTTATATTAATTTGTAACGATCAGCTGATTTCATTGAACAGTTTCATAATACGTTTTTGTTATAATCTGATAGTCTGTAAGGTTATGTTGTTAAAACTAGCTACGTTATAGTAAAAGATCAGTTGTTTTATATTAATTTGTAACGATCAGCTGATTTCATTGAACAGTTTCATAATAAGTTTTTGTTATAATCTGATAGTCTGTAAGGTTATGTTGTTAAAACTAGCTACGTTATAGTAAAAGATCAGTTGTTTTATATTAATTTGTAACGATCAGCTGATTTCATTGAACAGTTTCATAATAAGTTTTGTTATAATCTGATAGTCTGTAAGGTTATGTTGTTAAAACTAGCTACGTTATAGTAAAAGATCAGTTGTTTTATATTAATTTGTAACGATCAGCTGATTTCATTGAACAGTTTCATAATAAGTTTTTGTTATAATCTGATAGTCTGTAAGGTTATGTTGTTAAAACTAGCTATGTTATGGTAAAAGATCAGTTGTTTTATATTAATTTGTAACGATCAGCTGATTTCATTGAACAGTTTCATAATAAGTTTTGTTATGATCTGATAGTCTGTAAGGTTATGTTGTTAAAACTAGCTATGTTATGGTAAAAGATCAGTTGTTTTATATTAATTTGTAACGATCAGCTGATTTCATTGAACAGTTTCATAATAAGTTTTTGTTATAATCTGATAGTCTGTAAGGTTATGTTGTTAAAACTAGCTATGTTATGGTAAAAGATCAGTTGTTTTATATTAATTTGTAACGATCAGCTGATTTCATTGAACAGTTTCATAATAAGTTTTTGTTATGATCTGATAGTCTGTAAGGTTATGTTGTTAAAACTAGCTATGTTATGGTAAAAGATCAGTTGTTTTATATTAATTTGTAACGATCAGCTGATTTCATTGAACAGTTTCATAATAAGTTTTTGTTATGATCTGATAGTCTGTAAGGTTATGTTGTTAAAACTAGCTATGTTATAGTAAAAGATCAGTTGTTTTATATTAATTTGTAACGATCAGCTGATTTCATTGAACAGTTTCATAATACGTTTTTGTTATAATCTGATAGTCTGTAAGGTTAGGTTGTTAAAACTAGCTACGTTATGGTAAAAGATCAGTATTTTATATTAATTTGTAACGATCAGCTGATTTCATTGAACAGTTTCATAATACGTTTTTGTTATAATCTGATAGTCTGTAAGGTTAGGTTGTTAAAACTAGCTACGTTATGGTAAAAGATCAGTATTTTATATTAATTTGTAACGATCAGCTGATTTCATTGAACAGTTTCATAATAAGTTTTTGTTATAATCTGATAGTCTGTAAGGTTATGTTGTTAAAACTGGCTACGTTGTAGTAAAAGATCAGTTGTTTTATATATCAGAGGCCGCCATCTTGAAATGTAAGTAAGTAGGAAAAGTTGTTATACATACTGTCTTTATACAGAATATCTTTTTAACAAATTTCAAAACAATCGGCCTTGCGTTTGTTTAAAATTGCGTATACTCGTCATCGTTAAATCAGAGGCCGCCATCTTGAAACGTAAGTAAGTAGGAAAAGTTGTTATACATACTGTCTGTATACAGAATATCTTTTTAACAAATTTCAAAACAATCGGCCTTGCGTTTGTTTTAAATTGCGTATACTCGTCATCGTTAAATCAGAGGCCGCCATCTTGAAACGTAAGTAAGTAGGAAAAGTTGTTATACATACTGTCTTTATACAGAATATCTTTTTAACAAATTTCAAAACAATCGGCCTTGCGATTGTTTAAAATTGCGTATACTCATCATCGTTAAATCAGAGGCCGCCATCTTGAAACGTAAGTAAGTAGGAAAAGTTGTTATACATACTGTCTTTATACAGAATATCTTTTTAACAAATTTCAAAACAATCGGCCTTGCGTTTGTTTAAAATTGCGTACACTCGTCATCGTTAAATCAGAGGCCGCCATCTTGAAACGTAAGTAAGTAGGAAAAGTTGTTATACATACTGTCTGTATACAGAATATCTTTTAACAAATTTCAAAACAATCGGCCTTGCGTTTGTTTAAAATTGCGTATACTCGTCATCGTTAAATCAGAGGCCGCCATCTTGAAACGTAAGTAAGTAGGAAAAGTTGTTATACATACTGTCTGTATACAGAATATCTTTTTAACAAATTTCAAAACAATCGGCCTTGCGATTGTTTAAAATTGCGTATACTCATCATCGTTAAATCAGAGGCCGCCATCTTGAAACGTAAGTAAGTAGGAAAAGTTGTTATACATACTGTCTTTATACAGAATATCTTTTTAACAAATTTCAAAACAATCGGCCTTGCGTTTGTTTAAAATTGCGTATACTCGTCATCGTAAAATCAGAGACCGCCATCTTGAAACGAAAGTAAATGGGGAAAAATTTACACACACGTTGTTCGGGCTTTACACGAGGTATAATCATACTTAATTTTAAAACAATCGGTCAATTAGTTTGGCCAAAACTGCGTTACAAACACTAACCAAATGCCAAACGTTCGAGTTGA
>CM040189.1:7773365-7785865 GCA_022606455.1 Callitettix versicolor | reverse complement strand
TAGAAAAATGAAGCTAAAAACTGAAATCACTAATCTAGTTGAAGCGAAACATAAAATTGGACATTTCATTGGGGGTGCTGTGGTCACCACCTGCTTCTGCAGCTCTGTTGGTGCTGATCTCAAAATGCAGCAAGGAAAAATCTGTTGTGAGAAGGAAAACACTTGCATATAAAGTTTTCCCACACATTGAAATCGGTTTTACTAATACCGTTGAATATAAACGGACTAGAAGTACAGCCACAATTATATAGAGTGCTCGATATCAGCGGCTAAATTCCGAGTAATTGGACTGTCTGCCGCTACGAACGCTGCAGGACGCAAGGATAGAGGGTGGGAAAGTTTTATGAAAATAGAAAGTAATATTGTCTACTTAAACCGTAGTTGAATACTTGCCGCAAGTAACTAGCAGCAGCTAGCGCTCACATATCTCCCGTAAGGGTTATAATTATGAGAAAGAGAAACGGGTTAAATAACAAAATATCTGCAGTTAATGGTAAACTGTTTACAGTATATTTTTGTTTACCTGTGTCAAAAAAAGTAGACAAAATCTTTTATAGCCTACCTGGGGTACCGCACTACCCCAGAGTGTGGGACTCAAATTAAGTTCAAACTCAAGTTAAGATGTATTGTTACCCAGTAAAAAAACCACTTAAAGCATTCCTCTTCTGTAAACCTCCCCACGGAATATTATTAGAATTCTTTTTATATTTTTCTTCTTTTCTGCTAGGGTTATTGTCACTATGTTCAGTATAATTATCTGCCTTCCTTTCTTCGTCAATTCTACTTTCGTTGACGCGTTTCGGAGAACCTCCATCTTCAAAAACTATATCTATACTATCTTTTCTGCTAGGATTATTGTCACTTTTGTTCAGTATAATGATCTGCCTTCCCTAGCTTCGTCAATTCTACTTTCGTTGACGCGTTTCGGAGAACCTCCATCTTCAAAAACTATATCTATACTATCTTTTCTGCTAGGATTATTGTCACTATGTTCAGTATAATGATCTGCCTTCCCTAGCTTCGTCAATTCTACTTTCGTTGACGCGTTTCGGAGAACCTCCATCTTCAAAAACTATATCTATACTGGTCACCAATATTATGGCCCGTCCTATTTATAATTTTCTATCTCCACCTCGTACGTGCACACCTCCTTTATTCAACACGTGTACATTAAACCTGACGTGCTCGCTTCTGATTAGCTCTTCAAAATCATACGTTTTCGCTCGCTTCTGATTGGCTCCTTTCAAACTTTCTCTTCAACGGTCCCTCCTGTTAATTTTTGAAAATTTTTAGATTTTTAAACGTAATATCTGCTTGATTTAAAAATTTTAAATTTTATATATCTAAAAAATCTAATATATGTATGTGTGTGTGTGTGTGTGTGTTTTGCGATGCCAAAAAAAGGTGGAAATAATCTTTTATAGACTACCTGAAGTAGAGTACGCACTACCCCAGAGTGTGGGACTCAAATTAAGTTCAAACTCAAGTTAAGATATATTGTTACCCACTAAAAAAACCTCCAAAAGCATTCCTCTTGTGTAAATCCCCCCCCACGGAACCGCCGCCAGGCATTACTTCATGGGAAGGTGGACTGTCTGACCGCCTACTCTTCTACAGCGTTGATCCTTTCTCGATCCTCAACCCTCAAGCTCTTCATGACCACTGCAGTAAATCACGCAATGGCTCTCCAGTTAGCCTCTGAAGCCATCATTGTCGCAACCAGACTTTTCGGTGCAATGCTTTCTCGCAGATATGTTTGCAGCCTCATCCTTTCTTCGTCGAATCTCCGATACCGGAAAACACATGCTCCGCATCTTCCTCCACTGCTGCAAGACAGAGGGGGCAAGCCAAGTCCGTTTCCAGCCTGAAACGGAACATGTAAGCTCGGAAGCAACCGTGCCCAGTGAGAATCTGTGAGATAGAAATCCACCTCCCCATGATCCCTGTTGCACCAATTCTGGATGTTACCTATGAGTTGGTATGTCTATCGTCCATTTGTTGATTCGTCACACTATCGCTGCCATGTCTCCAGAGTCCGATTTCGCTTCTTTGTAATTGCCATTGTATGACTATACCGCGGCTCAGCACTTCGCTTGCGCCAGTAGAGCCTCGCTCTTTCATCAGCCATCAGCTCCATTGGGGGTTCGCCCAGTGTGTGTGTGTGTGTGTGTGTGTGTGTGTGTGTGTGTGTGTGTGTGTGTGTGTGTGTGTGTGTGTGTGTGTGTGTCTGTGTGCGTGTGTCTGTGTGTGTGTGTGCGCGCGTGTGTGTGTGTGTCTGTGTGTGTGTGTGTGTGTGTGTGTGTGTGTGTGTGTGTGTGTGTGTGTGTCTGTGTCTGTGTGTGTGTCTGTGTCTGTGTGTGTGTGTGCGTGTGCGTGTGTCTGTGTGTGTGTGTGTGTGTGTGTGTGTGTGTGTGTGTGTGTGTGTGTGTGTGTGTGTGTGTGTGTGTGTGTGTGTGTGTGTGTGTGTGTGTGTGTGTGTGTGTGTGTGTGTGTGTGTGTGTGTGTGTGTGTGTGTGTGTGTGTGTGTGTGTGTGTGTGTGTGTGTGTGTGTGTGTGTGTGTGTGTGTGTGTGTGTGTGTGTGTGTGTGTGTGTGTGTGTGTGTGTGTGTGTGTGTGTGTGTGTGTGTGTGTGTGTGTGTGTGTGTGTGTGTGTGTGTGTGTGTGTGTGTGTGTGTGTGTGTGTGTGTGTGTGTGTGTGTGTGTGTGTGTGTGTGTGTGTGTGTGTGTGTGTGTGTGTGTGTGTGTGTGTGTGTGTGTGTGTGTGTGTGTGTGTGTGTGTGTGTGTGTGTGTGTGTGTGTGTGTGTGTGTGTGTGTGTGTGTGTGTGTGTGTGTGTGTGTGTGTGTGTGTGTGTGTGTGTGTGTGTGTGTGTGTGTGTGTGTGTGTGTGTGTGTGTGTGTGTGTGTGTGTGTGTGTGTGTGTGTGTGTGTGTGTGTGTGTGTGTGTGTGTGTGTGTGTGTGTGTGTGTGTGTGTGTGTGTGTGTGTGTGTGTGTGTGTGTGTGTGTGTGTGTGTGTGTGTGTGTGTGTGTGTGTGTGTGTGTGTGTGTGTGTGTGTGTGTGTGTGTGTGTGTGTGTGTGTGTGTGTGTGTGTGTGTGTGTGTGTGTGTGTGTGTGTGTGTGTGTGTGTGTCTGTGTGTGTGTGTGTGTGTGTGTGTGTGTGTGTGTGTGTGTGTGTGTGTGTGTGTGTGTGTGTGTGTGTGTGTGTGTGTGTGTGTGTGTGTGTGTGTGTGTGTGTGTGTGTGTGTGTGTGTGTGTGTGTCTGTGTGTGTGTGTGTGTGTGTGTGTGTGTGTCTGTGTGTGTGTGTGTGTGTGTGTGTGTGTGTGTGTGTGTGTGTGTGTGTGTGTGTGTGTGTGTGTGTGTGTGTGTGTGTGTGTGTGTGTGTGTGTGTGTGTGTGTGTGTGTGTGTGTGTGTGTGTGTGTGTGTGTGTGTGTGTGTGTGTGTGTGTGTGTGTGTGTGTGTGTGTGTGTGTGTGTGTGTGTGTGTGTGTGTGTGTGTGTGTGTGTGTGTGTGTGTGTGTGTGTGTGTATGTGTGTCTGTGTGTGTGTGTGTGTGTGTGTGTGTGTGTGTGTGTGTGTGTGTGTGTGTGTGTGTGTGTGTGTGTGTGTGTGTGTGTGTGTGTGTGTGTGTGTGTGTGTGTGTGTGTGTGTGTGTGTGTGTGTGTGTGTGTGTGTGTGTGTGTGTGTGTGTGTGTGTGTGTGTGTGTGTGTGTGTGTGTGTGTGTGTGTGTGTGTGTGTGTGTGTGTGTGTGTGTGTGTGTGTGTGTGTGTGTGTGTGTGTGTGTGTGTGTGTGTGTGTGTGTGTGTGTGTGTGTGTGTGTGTGTGTGTGTGTGTGTGTGTGTGTGTGTGTGTGTGTGTGTGTGTGTGTGTGTGTGTGTGTGTGTGTGTGTGTGTGTGTGTGTGTGTGTGTGTGTGTGTGTGTGTGTGTGTGTGTGTGTGTGTGTGTGTGTGTGTGTGTGTGTGTGTGTGTGTGTGTGTGTGTGTGTGTGTGTGTGTGTGTGTGTGTGTGTGTGTGTGTGTGTGTGTGTGTGTGTGTGTGTGTGTGTGTGTGTGTGTGTGTGTGTGTGTGTGTGTGTGTGTGTGTGTGTGTGTGTGTGTGTGTGTGTGTGTGTGTGTGTGTGTGTGTGTCTGTGTGTGTGTGTGTGTGTGTGTGTGTGTGTGTGTGTGTGTGTGTGTGTGTGTGTGTGTGTGTGTGTGTGTGTGTGTGTGTGTGTGTGTGTGTGTGTGTGTCTGTATGTGTGTGTGTGTGTGTGTGTGTGTGTGTGTGTGTGTGTGTGTGTGTGTGTGTGTGTGTGTGTGTGTGTGTGTGTGTGTGTGTGTGTGTGTGTGTGTGTGTGTGTCTGTGTCTGTATGTGTGTGTGTGTATGTGTGTGCTATTTAAGTTAAATTTAAAACACGAAGTGAATCCAGACCACATAGAAAATCGTTTTGTCCGTTGCAATTGATTTCGAAAATTTAAAACGCTAATTTATGCAGATCTTAAAGCTGATCACAGTAATGAAATCAGTTTCAAAACGGCGTAAGATTTTTATTGTCTTAATAAACGGAGATTCAAGAGTGTCTAGAATAGGGGTCTCCAAACTACGGCCCGAGGGCCACATCCGGCCCGCGGACAGATTTTGTCCGGCCCGCGGAGAGCTAGCATACTTGAAAACTCCTTTTAGAGAACATATTTTTTATAGCAAATTAAATTTAGTTTACTGAAGTATTCTAATTTTAGTCCGATTTGCAGCCTTTTTTAAACGTTGCGTACTTTTTCGGACTTTTTTTTTCATCAGTGGACTATTTCACTTTTTACCACCGGCAACAATGATAATATGGTTTTGGCCCTCGGAACTTACTGGAGTAATCAGTATGGCCCTAAGGCTGGAAAGTTTGGAGACCCCTGGTCTAGAAGAAACACTCTTGGCACTTCGCCAAAACGCTTATACATCCTCAAGGATGGCTCTTGATGCCCCGCAGTGGGGTGCAGACTAGCTGCACCTATTGAGAGGATTTAGACGTCCCTCGCGGTACCCTAGTTTAACACACACTTACACTTACAACACTACATTTACGACTCTAACACTTTACACTCACACTTACATTTAGGGAGGCGATAATAGCCTCAATGTACTTTTCGCCTTAAAAGAAATTTTAAAAAAATCCAAATCTTATAGTAGTATAATTGTCCTCTTTGTAGTGGTTTCTAGAAGAAACACTTTTGCCCATTTACGCTTAAAATACGTAAATGAGTTAAGGTTTTGAAATGGCGGCCATTTTCAAACTGTTCAACGAATTTTACCGAATCAACTTACCAAAGCTGCGTATCAAAATCGATAAATGTGTGCGAGTTTGAACGAAATCAAACCAGTATTACGAACGTGAAAGTGCTAAAATGCACGCGCGCATGCGCACGAAAACACTTATTATACGTGAAATTATTAACGACCTAAAAAAAAACGATTTAAAGGTTACGATCGCCGCTCGAATAGCTAACTTTCCAGTTGAAAATCGCTATAATGTAGTTTTTTTAAATTTACTTAACCAAGTAATTTACATTATCAAAAATCAATAATATTAATTAATTTCGTTACAAATATTCTTATTTAAATCCAAATAGTTGAATATTTTATAGGCCTGTGTCTCTTGTACTTTAACTGTGGAAGTAATCAAAATGGAAGCATTTACGCAGGGTGAATGAGCAGGTGATACGTATATATGATTGAAAATAAAACGTAGAAGTCATTATAAACACTATTTGGTATTTATAAAATTAATGTTTTTTGAAAAATTTCTACAAACAATTTTAATGATTTTTAAACGTCTGTCGATCAACCTAAGTTACATTACATTATCGTCAATAAATACTTTTATGATTATGTAATTGATGATCTGAAATATCAGTCGTTAACATGCGAATGGATGATTAGAAGATGACGGCAGGTCGCCGAAACCGGTAATCAAAAGGTATAAAAGGATTGTATTGACGGCAAAATAAAAGTAATCTAACCGAGGTTAACCTTAAAATTTGCGTTAACAGTCCTGAAGGCTAAACCATGCAATATGTTCGTTTTTTTAACTTTGTAGGCCACATGGGAAAACTTTGAGTCAATATTTCGGTCTTTTCTTATCCGTGTTAGTGCACTGTGAGGATTCCAACTTCTTCCTCCAATACTCCTTCATCCTGTCCGATCTCCTGACCTCGTCTGACACCTCCGCCGTCCCTCATCGGCTTTCCTAAGTCAAACCTGATGTTCTTCTGATTCTCGTTCTGCATCCTCGATCCGCAAACCGATCTCTTGCAGATCTTTCATAGTCTGCGAGACGTAGTGTCCTTGGGTCTTCTTATTAATATTTCTCATGACCAGTTTCAGAATCCTGCTGTTGGGCATCCTAAGGATGTGGAAGAGATGGGCAATGCTTCGTTTTTTCATTACTTTTGCAATTGGGTCTACCTGTATACACACTGTCTCGTTGGTAGCGACTCTCCAGAAACCGTCTTACAATATGTTTTATGTTTAACGTTATAATTATTTTTTGAGAAAAAACAAAATGGCGACAGTATAAATACGTAGCGTTTATGATTAGATGAACTTGTTTTAGGATCAGCTTCCGATAAATTTGCCGTGCAATTTATTTAGAATCGTCTCCTATTAAGTTAAAACTTTCATCAGCTCCGAAGAAAGTTTTTAATTCGAATTGTTGCGAACAAGTTTACATAGTTTGCTTTGTCTTTGCGCGTTTAAAACGTTGTGCTGAGTGAAAATGAGCGTGAACACTAAACAAGGCGACCTGCACTCTGGTGTCGTGTCTGGATTCCATTTGTTTCGGCCGTGCCGAGCTGGTTTAGCCTCGCCGACAAGTGATTATAAATTTTTGTTCTTAGCGAAAGTTGTTTTTTACGGTCCCTTTCGAAATTAAAATTTCTTCCCTTTTTTGCTCTACTGGTATCGGGACTCGGAGAAAATTTTCATTCTTTCCGATCGATAAGTCGTTGCATTTTCTTTTCGATCTTGTTTCTCTAATTGTTCCTTATTAGCGAACTACAGCTGGGAAAGACACTTTTAGCGCAAAGAAACACGCTAAAAACCACATCTGGTACCTTAAAATTAGCACCGATCATTACAATACTCTTTTTGGGGGTCTTTAAATATTACATATTTAGTAAATTCTCTCGTTAGAGCTTTTTCTAGAAGAAATATTGCCCTGATGCTTCGCCGAAACGCTATCAAGCATCTTCACGCTTGGCTCTTGCTCCTTCCAATAAATCCCCTCTTTGAAGCTCTTTCTAGAAGAAATATCGTCCTGATGCTTCGCCGAAACGCTATCAAGCATCTTCAAGCTTGGCTCTTGCTCCTTCCAATAAATCCCCTCTTTGAAGCTCTTTCTAGAAGAAATATTGTCCTGATGCTTCGCCGAAACGCTATCAAGCATCTTCAAGCTTGGCTCTTGCTCCTTCCAATAAATCCCCTCTTTGAAGCTTTTTCTAGAAGAAATATCGTCCTGATGCTTCGCCGAAACGCTATCAAGCATCTTCAAGCTTGGCTCTTGCTCCACGTCTTCCAATAAATCCCCTCTTTGAAGCTCTTTCTAGAAGAAATATTGTCCTGATGCTTCGCCGAAACGCTATCAAGCATCTTCAAGCTTGGCTCTTGCTCCATGTCTTTTAATAAATCCCCTCTTTGAAGCTCTTTCTATAAGAAATATTGTCCTGATGCTTCGCCGAAACGCTATCAAGCATCTTCAAGCTTGGCTCTTGCTCCACGTCTTACAGTAAATCCCCTCTTTGAAGCTGTTTCTAGAAGAAACACTCTTGGCACTTCGCCTAAACGCTTATACATCCTCAAGGGTGGCTCTTGATGCCCCGCAGTGGGGTGCAGACTAGCTGCACCTATTGAGAGGATTTAGACGTCCCTCGCGGTACCCAAGTTTAACACACACTTACACTTACAACACTACATTTACGACTTTAACATTTTACACTCACACTTACATTTAGGGAGGCGATAATAGCCTCAATGTACTTTTCGCCTTAAAAGAAATTTTTAAAAAATCCAAATCTTATAGTAGTCCAATTGTCCTCTTTGGAGCTGTTTCTAGAAGAAACACTCTTGACGCTTCGCCAAAACTCTTATCATACATCCTCAATGGTGACTCTTGCTTCAAGTATTATAGTAATTGTCCTCTTTGGAGCTGTTTCTAGAAGAAACACTCTTGACGTTTCGTCAAAACGCTTATCATACATCCTCAAGGGTGGCTCTTGCTCCAAGTCTTATAGTAGTCTAATTGTCCTCTTTGAAGCTGTTTCTAGAAGAAACACTCTTAACGCTTCGCCAAAACTCTTATCATACATCCTCAAGGGTAGCTCTTGCTCCAAGTCTTATAGTAGTCTAATTATCCTCTTTGGAGCTTTTTCTGGAAGAAACACTCTTGACGCTTCGCCAAAACGCTTATCATACATCCTCAAGGGTAGCTCTTGCTCCAAGTCTTATAGTAGTCTAATTGTCCTCTTTGGAGCTTTTTCTGGAAGAAACACTCTTGACGCTTCGCCAAAACGCTTATCATACATCCTCAAGGGTAGCTCTTGCTCCAAGTCTTATAGTAGTCTAATTGTCCTCTTTGGAGCTTTTTCTGGAAGAAACACTCTTGACGCTTCGCCAAAACTCTTATCATACATCCTCAAGGGTAGCTCTTGCTCCAAGTCTTATAGTAGTCTAATTGTCCTCTTTGGACCTTTTTCTGGAAGAAACACTCTTGACGCTTCGCCAAAACGCTTATCATACATCCTCAAGGGTGGCTCTTGTTCCAAATCTTATAGTAGTCTAATTGTCCTCTTTGGAGCTTTTTCTGGAAGAAACACTCTTGACGCTTCGCCAAAACGCTTATCATACATCCTCAAGGGTAGCTCTTGCTCCAAGTCTTATAGTAGTCTAATTGTCCTCTTTGGAGCTTTTTCTGGAAGAAACACTCTTGACGCTTCGCCAAAACGCTTATCATACATTCTCAAGGGTAGCTCTTGCTCCAAGTCTTATAGTAGTCTAATTGTCCTCTTTGGAGCTTTTCTGGAAGAAACACTCTTGACGCTTCGCCAAAACGCTTATCATACATTCTCAAGCTCTTGCTCCAAGTCTTATAGTAGTCTAATTGTCCTCTTTGGAGCATCTTCTGGAAGAAACACTCTTGACGCTTCACCAAAACTTACAGTCATACATCCTCAAGGGTGGATCTTGCTCCAAGTCTTACAGTAAATTCCCGCTTTGGAGCTCTTTCTAGAAGAAACATTGTCCTGACGCTTCGCCAAAATGCTTATCATACATCCTCAATGGTAGCTATTGCTCCAAGTCTTATAGTAGTCTAATTGTCCTCTTTGGAGCTTTTTCTGGAAGAAACACTCTTGACGCTTCGCCAAAACGCTTATCATACATCCTCAAGGGTAGCTCTTGCTCCAAGTCTTATAGTAGTCTAATTGTCCTCTTTGGAGCTTTTTCTGGAAGAAACACTCTTGACGCTTCGCCAAAACGCTTATCATACATCCTCAAGGGTAGCTCTTGCTCCAAGTCTTATAGTAGTCTAATTGTCCTCTTTGGAGCTTTTTCTGGAAGAAACACTCTTGACGCTTCGCCAAAACTCTTATCATACATCCTCAAGGGTAGCTCTTGCTCCAAGTCTTATAGTAGTCTAATTGTCCTCTTTGGACCTTTTTCTGGAAGAAACACTCTTGACGCTTCATAAAACGCTTATCATACATCCTCAAGGGTGGCTCTTGTTCCAAATCTTATAGTAGTCTAATTGTCCTCTTTGGAGCTTTTTCTGGAAGAAACACTCTTGACGCTTCAAAACCAAAAACGCTTATCATACATCCTCAAGGGTAGCTCTTGCTCCAAGTCTTATAGTAGTCTAATTGTCCTCTTTGGAGCTTTTTCTGGAAGAAACACTCTTGACGCTTCGCCAAAACGCTTATCATACATTCTCAAGGGTAGCTCTTGCTCCAAGTCTTATAGTAGTCTAATTGTCCTCTTTGGAGCTTTTTCTGGAAGAAACACTCTTGACGCTTCGCCAAAACGCTTATCATACATTCTCAAGGGTAGCTCTTGCTCCAAGTCTTATAGTAGTCTAATTGTCCTCTTTGGAGCTTTTTCTGGAAGAAACACTCTTGACGCTTCGCCAAAACTCTTATCATACATCCTCAAGGGTGGCTCTTGCTCCACGTCTTACAGTAAATTCCCTCTTTGAAGCTGTTTCTAGAAGAAACACTCTTGACGCTTCGCCAAAATGCTTATCATACATCCTCAATGGTAGCTATTGCTCCAAGTCTTATAGTAGTCTAATTGTCCTCTTTGGAGCTTTTTCTGGAAGAAACACTCTTGACGCTTCGCCAAAACGCTTATCATACATCCTCAAGGGTAGCTCTTGCTCCAAGTCTTATAGTAGTCTAATTGTCCTCTTTGGAGCTTTTTCTGGAAGAAACACTCTTGACGCTTCGCCAAAACGCTTATCATACATCCTCAAGGGTAGCTCTTGCTCCAAGTCTTATAGTAGTCTAATTGTCCTCTTTGGAGCTTTCTCTGGAAGAAACACTCTTGACGCTTCGCCAAAACGCTTATCATACATCCTCAAGGGTGGCTCTTGTTCCAAATCTTATAGTAGTCTAATTGTCCTCTTTGGAGCTTTTTCTGGAAGAAACACTCTTGACGCTTCGCCAAAACTCTTATCATACATCCTCAAGGGTGGCTCTTGCTCCACGTCTTACAGTAAATCCCCTCTTTGAAGCTGTTTCTAGAAGAAACACTCTTGATGCTTCGCCAAAACGCTTATCATACATCCTCAATGGTGGCTTTTGCTCCAAGTCTTATAGTAAATGTCCTTTTTAAAGGTATTTTTAAAAGAAACGCCATCGTGACGCTTTGTCAAAACACTTATATATCTGAAAGGGTGGCTCTTGCTTCAAGTGTCAAGTAAATTCCCGCTTTGGAGCTGTTTCTAGAACAAACATTGTCCTGACTATTCGCCAAAACGCTATCAGGCATTCTCATGGTGACTCTTGCTTAAGTTTGACTTCAAGGTAACTTCAAGTTTGAAGTCGACGTTTAATGTTATTAAAGTTTCTATAATCTTTATTTGACACAAGTTGTACTTGTGCTGAGAGCTGAGTGTGTGATGTGATGTTGACAATGGCATTTATTACATTCATACGTTAGCCGTAATTGAAAACAGTTATTAAAGCAGCTGATAAATTGTGAACATCTTAGTAAGTTCACTTTACATTTCAATTTCGTTAGCTTTGGTTTGCGATCCTGGACTTGCAGTTAACTTTATCAGCTGTTCTTATCAAAATCTATGGTGTTACTTGTTTCTTTCTGTTGCCGCTTCTGTGGCCTAATTGATAGCGCACTAGGCTTTCACCCCGAGGACCCAGGTTCGATTCCCGACGAGTGCTTGGCATTTTCATACGCTATAAATCATTCCATCGTCTGCATTAGCTCAAGTGTGCACAATAGTCGGACGTTAAACACACAAAGAAATGTTTCTTTCTGTTGCAGTTGGAAGGCTGTTCACTTCACGCCGCCAAATGTTATGGATGCGACTGCATATTTAATTCGTTCCTCGCGTTAATCGTTGGAAGATAATTAATCCGCACGAGCGAGCAAATCGGAACGGATTGAGTATACTTCTGCGCTCGAACGGTTTTCGAGTACAAAATTAACCTGTTCTAGCGTCTTCAAAATATTACACCTTTTGTTGTTTTATCAACAGATTCTAAATAGTATCGCAGAGTTTGAAATGCGTACCAATATATTGAACTATTTTTAGAATTCGCCCATATTTAACGTATGTTTTTTTCACCGGTTCTTGTTGACGGAAGAACAGAAAAATCTATCGAAACACGCACACAAAGTACTGTTCCTTCTTGGTGAACGTTGAACATTTTGCGGGTACTTCATCTAGTGGCGGAAGCGCAGCTGATGTCTAACCACCTCGCCAAAAACTGTTACGTGCGGATCAGCTACGAATAGAGGTGGGCGTTTCTGCTATTTTTACAAAACGTCGACAAACTGTTTGTTGAGGAAAAAAGCTGCTTTTTAAAACAGTTGGAAAAAAACAGGTTTAGAAAACTGAAACTCAAAGTTGTATTAGCAGCTAAAAGATAAAGCACATACGTTCAGTTTTCTAAGACTACTTTTTCATTCCCACTGCCACCATGTCCTTAACTGTTTTAGGGTGTAAAGCATTTAGAAAAAAATAGTCCTTATAAGAGTAGTAATAATTAAATTACATTATCAAAACGTAGTAATTGTGTAAACCATTTTATATTTACAAAATGCAATGAATTTCTAATAGAAACATTCTTTTTTTTACTTAAAAATTAAATAGTCCTTTGCCTATTTACCGAAATGCAAACGATTTAGAATATTTTTGGTTGATTAAAAAATACTGACGATTGATAATAAATATAAAAAATATGTTTAAATAAAATTAGGCTCTGTATCTACAAAATGTGAGAGGTTGTTACTACAACTC
>CM040189.1:7765865-7768365 GCA_022606455.1 Callitettix versicolor | reverse complement strand
TTTATTTAGTATTTAGTTTTATGACAAGTGTTAACTGTGTAACAGTGACGTTTTATACGTTTATTATATATTGGTAGGTGTGAATAATAAATATTTAAATTATTGTAAACGCCATTATACTACTTACCCAGTCCAACTTTATTTAGTATTTAGTTTTATGACAAGTGTTAACTGTGTAACAGTGACGTTTTATACGTTTATTATATATTGGTAGGTGTGAATAATAAATATTTAAATTATTTTAAACGCCATTATACTACTTACCCAGTCCAACTTTATTTAGTATTTAGTTTTATGACAAGTGTTAACTGTGTAACAGTGACGTTTTATACGTTATTATATATTGATAGGTGTGAATAATAAATATTTAAATTATTTTAAACGCCATTATACTACTTACCCAGTCCAACTTTATTTAGTATTTAGTTTTATGACGTGTTAACTGTGTAACAGTGACGTTTTATACGTTGTTATATATTGGTAGGTGTTAATAATAAATATTTAAATTATTTTAAACGCCATTATACTACTTACCCAGTCCAACTTTATTTAGTATTTAGTTTTATGACGTGTTAACTGTGTAACAGTGACGTTTTATACGTTATTATATATTGGTAGGTGTGAATAATAAATATTTAAATTATTTTAAACGCCATTATACTACTTACCCAGTCCAACTTTATTTAGTATTTAGTTTTATGACAAGTGTTAACTGTGCAACAGTGACGTTTTATACGTTATTACATATTGGTAGGTGTGAATAATAATTATTTAAATGCCATTATACTACTTACCCAGTACAACTGAATTATTTAGTATTCAGTTTTGTGATATGTGTTAACTGTAGGCTACAACAGTGACGTTTTAATAATACTTTATACTTCTTAATATAATATTTTAAATTTGAAAGTTTATGTGTGTGTTTTTGTTTGTTATTCAATCACACATTAACTTCTGGACTGATTGAGATGAAATTTAAAATGAACATGGTTTAGGTACCTGAGATGGACATAGATGTATTTCCGTTTTAAAAATCTGAATCCCTGTTATTATTTTATTATAAAATTATGTTTATAAGCTTACATTTGCAATGATTTTAATTGAAACAATCTTATAATTCCAAACAACCTGCCTTTCCAAATTAAAATATTGCATTTTCCATTGAAGTCGGCATTTACAATGACAATAAGTCACAGGGTCGGATATTAAGAGTAGCAGGAATACATTTGGGACTCCGTGCTTCTCCCGTGGTCAGTTATAGCCTATTCTAGTGTCGAGTAGCAAAAATATATGTCTTGGCAAAAAACCGTAAAATCATATAATATTGTATTTAGAAATATATTAAACTGAAATGAACGTACTCATGATTTTGAAAATCGACTATAAATTTTATTTTGTGGTGTAAAATATATAAGAAGTAGTCACTTCTGTCGGCAGTCATGCTACTGCCACTTTTTTTTGTTCTTGTTAATTAGTACTTTTTATTTTTATATTATATACAGGGTCCTGCAGAGAGGTATGTTTTTAAAATGGCTAATACGTGCGCATGGGTGATCATATGTTTTCCGAAATGGTTAATATGTACTTGTCAACAGTTGCCATTTCGATAACAATGGAGCCTCGGTCTGCAGCACATCGTGTATTTCTTTACGGGACGTTCCATGGTGCTCACACGGAGACGGTTTCGAAACCATTTTAATATCGATCGTCACGGTCGTGTTCCACAACGGAATACCATTGTGAAGTGGGTGAATAATTTTCAAACAGGATCTTTAAAACCGGGGACCGCACGGGGGCGTGATCGAACCTGCATTATTGGGCCTTATTTTTTTCACGAAAACGATCAGTGACCGTTAACACAGTTCGTTATGTTACCATGTCGCGTGATTATTTCCTGCCCGAATTAACAAAACACATTAAACTCAACACAATTTGGTTTCAACATGGTGCAACTTGCCAGAAACAATGACCTTTTAAGACATTATTTCCTAGGACGCCTGATTTCATTGCGTGGGGATCGAGTGGCCACCTCGGTCACCGGACGTGTCACCTTGTGACTACTTTTTTTTACATAAACAAACCACGTACGCTTGAAGAGCTTTCCGAAAACACAACTCAAGAAATTCAAGTTCAAAGGATTGCACGCGCCATGCTTTAAAGCAGGGGTCTCCAAACTACGGCCCGAGAGCCACATCCGGCCCGCGGACAGATTTTGCCCGGCCCGCGGAGAGCTAGCATACTTGAAAACTCCTTTTAGAGAACATATTTTTTATAGCAAATTAAATTTAGTTTACTGAAGTATTCTAATTTTATGTTGAATAATTATTAATATGACATCTACATTGATATGGTCATGGGCTAACTACTCATAACATTGTTGTAGGCTTATTGTTATTGTTTTTGTGATAAATTGGATAAATAAACACAGAATTGTAATGAGTAAAGACATGTATAATATGCAGAAAATTTAACTTCAGTATATAATAACTAACAAATTATT
>CM040189.1:7633365-7760865 GCA_022606455.1 Callitettix versicolor | reverse complement strand
TACTTGCGAATTTCCACTGGAGAATGAGCCATCATGGTAACAGCCAGACCCAGAACTTTGAACAAGTTTAAAAATACGTTGAGATAAAGAAAAACACTTTTGGAAATTAGCTTCCGACATGTCAGCGAGACAGCTGCGTGCCGTGATTACTTGCGAATTTCCATTGGAAAATGAGCCATCATGTTAACACTCAGACTCGGAATTTTGGACAAATTTAAAAATATGTTGAGATAAAGAAAAACACTTTTGGAAATTAGCTTTCGACATGTCAGCGAGACAGCTGCGTGCCGCGATTACTTGCGAATTTCCACTGGAGAATGAACCATCATGTTAACAGCCAGACCCAGAACTTTGAACAAGTTTAAAAATATGTTGAGATAAAGAAAAACACTTTTGGAAATTAGCTTCTGACATGTCAGCGAGACAGCTGCGTGCCGCGATTACTTCCGAATTTCCACTGGAGAATGAACCATCATGGTAACAGCCAGACCCAGAACTTTGAACAAGTTTAAAAATAGGTTGAGATAAAGAAAAACACTTTTGGAAAATAGCTTCCAACATGTCAGCGAGACAGCTGCGTGCCGCGATTACTTGCGAATTTCCACTGGAGAATGAACCATCATGGTAACAGCCAGACCCAGAACTTTGAACAAGTTTAAAAATATGTTGACATAATGAGAAACACTTTTGGAAAATAGCTTCCGACATGTCAACGAGACAACTGCGTGCCGCGATTACTTGCGAATTTCCACTGGAGAATGAACCATCATGGTGACAGCCAGACCCAGAACTTTGAACAAATTTAAAAATATGTTGAGATAAAGAAAACACTTTTGGAAAATGGCGTCCAACATGTCAGCGAGACAGCTGCGTGTCGCGATTACTTGCGAATTTTCATTGGAGAATGGCAATCATGGTAACAGCCAGACCCAGAACTTTGAACAAGTTTAAAAATAGGTTGAGATAAAGAAAAACACTTTTGGAAATTAGCTTCCGACATGTCAGCGAGACAGCTGCGTGCCGCGATTACTTGCGAATTTTCATTGGAAAATGAACCATCATGGTAACAGCCAGATCCAGAACTTTGAAAAAGTTTAAAAATATGTTGAGATAAAGAAAAACACCTTTGGAAAATAGCGCCCGACATGTCAGCGAGACAGCTGCGTGCAGCGATTACTTGCGAATTTTCACTGGAGAATGAACCATCATGGTAACAGCCAGACCCAGAACTTTGGACAAGTTTAAAAATATGTTGAGATAAAGAAAAACACTTTTGGAAAATAGCGCCCGACATGTCAGCGAGACAGCTGCGTGCAGCGATTACTTGCGAATTTCCACTGGAAAATGAGCCATCATGGTAACACTCAGACTCGGAACTTTGAAGAAGTTTAAAAATATGTTGAGATAAAGAAAAACACTTTTGGAAAATAGCTTCCAACATGTCAGCGAGACAGCTGCGTGCCGCGATTGTTTAATATTATAAACAACTTGAATATTGGATTTTATAACAAAACTTGGTGGTTTTACTTTGGCCTTTAATTTCCGGTCGGAACTGTATCCGCAATAAGGCAGCTAATCTGAGGAAGATGAAAACTGATTTATTCATGAAATTTCAAAATGAACCTTTCACATTTATAATATTTGCTACGTAGAATAATGAAAAACATTGTTCATTCAGCGAATATTACGTATAGTCCAGTAGTACCACTTATTTAAATAGTTTTTACCGTGCATACGTGTTAACAGTTGAACAATACGCACAGCACTCAGCTGTCTCGCTTACGCGATCGTAACAAAGTTCCGAAAGTATTTTTCTTTATCTTACACTTTTCGAAATTCCGATTTCACCATCATAATCAGCATTAAAATTTGCATATATCAGCATTTCCAAATTATATATAAAATAACGAAATGTAGACCAAATTACAAGTGTTATGAAAAAACGAAATTGCCTATCTCTTCCACATCCCAACAGGAGGATTCTGAAACAGCTGGTCATGAGAAATATTAATAGGAAGACCCAAGGACACTACGTCTCGCAGACTCTGAAAGATCTGCAAGAGATCGGTTTGCGGATCGAGGATGCACCGGACAGAGCGAATTAATTAATTTTGATTGTTGAGTATCCATAAATGGTCCCACGATCAGCTAGGGAAAAATAAGTCCACCCATGCAGAGCCCCGCCTGCATAGGTAAGGCTAATTGAAACTGGAGGTTACCCGGTATCCAGAGTTTGCATACTGAAAGCTAAGCTCCCCCTTAGCCATGCAGCCCTCGGCGTATGCTGTTCCACCTTAGCTTGGGATTCCCTAAATGTAACTGTGAGTGTAAAGTGTTAAAGTTGTAAGTGTAAGTGTGTATTAAACTCGGGTACCGCGTGGGACGTCTAAATCCTCTCAATAGGTGCAGCTAGTCTGCACCCCCCTGAGGAGACGTTGGATAATACATCAATACATCTACGAGCAACAGCATTGAGGAGTCCAAGACTACAAGCAGCCTTGGACGAAGTCAATGGCTGGACGAAGAAATGGAAAATTAGAATTGATGAAATCAGCACACATAAATTTACTAGTCCCAGTAGCGGCATTGGTGAATTCTTAAATAATTTTCCATGCGAACACTACAAAGTATCTGGGAATGAATCTGAATGTTAAATTTCGTTGGAAAGGAAGAATCTTGAGTTGTCTTTATACAACAAACTGCTCTTATATAAGCAAATCCTAAAGCCTATTTGCTTATGGCATTTTGCTTTGGAGCTGCGCCAAGAAGGGTAACATTAGGATGATCCAGGTCTTTCAGAATAAAGTACTTAACAATGGTGCATCCGAAATGATAACATACATCATTGCTTAAAAGTTGACACAGTTGCCAACGAAATTAGATTTGCTGTGAAACACAGGAAATGCTTTGTTTAGTCTTTTTTTAAATGTTTATACTTTATGCCAGTTAGACTATTGAGGACGAGGGATAAAGGAAAACAACGGCAGTAACTGCGGCTAGAACTAAGAACCGCTTAAGTGCGCAGTTCAGAGACGCAGGAGACTGACCGGTGGTTTGGCCGTATCGACCACCGAGTTCCTTTTCAGTTACTTCATCTGGTGAGATTGCTAGGAAGAGTCAAGCCGTGTGATCTGGTTCTGTAAGGAAAGAAAAAGTGAAACCACGTGACCTAGTGGACAGTCTGTTTGGTGGATGTTTACTGGCAACAGTGAATTTGTTAGGGAAAGTTGTTTGATAAGTGTAAAGTTAGTTATAACATGTTTATAATAAAAATACTGCCTTAAATTTAACATATAAAATGCTAATTTATGCTGTTTTTTACGCTGTTAAAGAAGGTGAAATTGGGTTTTCAAAACAATGTATGACAAAAAAAAGTTATGAGTTGTCAAAGATTTGAAATGGGCGCCATTTTTGAACTGTTGAACAAATCTGGCTGGTTAACGAACTCAGTCAAGCTCTACTTCCGTAAACGATTTTTTAACTGTGTTCGAATCAAATCGGACCAAAACTGCAAACAAGATCGTGCTAAAACACACTCTCTTACACACACACGCAAGCAAGCGCGCATACACACACACACACACACACACACACACACACACACACACACACAAGCAAGCGCGCGCACACACACACACAAGCAAGCGAGCATACACACACACACACACACACACACACACACACAAGCAAGCTCGCACGCGCATACACACACACACACACGCAAGCAAGCGCGCACACACACACACACACACGCAAGCAAGCGAGCATACACACACACACACACACACACAAGCAAGCACGTATACACACACACACACGCACGCAAGCAAGCGCGCATACACACACACACACACACACACACAAGCAAGCGCGCATACACACACACACACACACACACAAAGCAAGCGCGCATACACACACACACACACACACACGCAAGCAAGCGCGCATACACACACACACACACACGCGCGCGCAAGCAAGCGCGCATACACACACACACACACGCAAGCAAGCGCGCATACACACACACACACACACACGCGCGCGCAAGCAAGCGCGCATACACACACACACACACACACGCGCGCAAGCAAGCGCGCATACACACACACACGCAAGCAAGCGCGCATACACACACACACACGCGCAAGCAAGCGCGCATACACACACACACACACACACACACACACACACAGCAAGCGCATACACACACACACATAAGCAAGCGCATACACACACACACACACGCAAGCAAGCGCGCATACACACACACACACACACACACACAAACAAGCGCGCATACACACACACACACACACACACGCAAGCAAGCGCGCATACACACACACACACACACACAAGCAAGCGCATACACACACACACACACACATAAGCGCGCATACACACACACACACACACACGCGCAAGCAAGCAAGCATACACACACACACACACACACACACACACACACACACACACGCAAGCAAGCGCGCATACACACACACACACACACGCAAGCAAGCGCGCATACACACACACACACACGCAAGCAAGCGCGCATACACACACACACACACAAGCAAGCGCGCATACACACACACACACACACACACAAACAAGCGCATATACACACACACACACACGCAAGCAAGCGCGCATACACACACACACACAAGCAAGCGCGCATACACACACACGCAAGCAAGCGCATACACACACACACACGCAAGCAAGCGCGCATACACACACACACACACGCAAGCAAGCGCGCATACACACACACACACACACACACGCAAGCAAGCATACACACACACACACACACACGCACGCAAGCAAACGCGCATACACACACACACACACGCAAGCAAGCGCGCATACACACACACACACACACACGCGCAAGCAAGCGCGCAGACACACACACACACACACACGCAAGCAAGCGCGCATACACACACACACACACAATACAAGCGCAAGCGCACACACACACGCAAGCAAGCGCGCATACACACACACACACACGCACGCAAGCAAGCGCGCATACACACACACACACACACACACACACACACGCAAGCAAGCGCATACACACACACACACACACACACACACGCAAGCAAGCGCGCATACACACACACACACACACACACACACACACACGCAAGCAAGCGCGCATACACACACACACACACACACGCAAGCAAGCGCGCATACACACACACACACACACACGCAAGCAAGGCGCATACACACACACACACACACACACACAAGCAAGCGCGCATACACACACACACACACGCGCAAGCGCAAGCAAGCGTACATACACACACGCGCAAGCAAGCGCGCATACACACACACACACACACACACACACACGCAAGCAAGCAAGCGCGCATACACACACACACACACGCACGCAAGCAAGCGCGCATACACACACACACACACACACACACACACACACACACACACACACACACACACACACACACACACACACACACATAAATATACACACATACACAGAAACACACACACACACACACACACACACACACACACACACACACACACACACACACACACATACTCACACATACATATACATATACACATACATACATACATACACACATACACATGCGCGCACGCGCGCCTTCCTCTAATCCTACACAATTCGTCCCTTCATTTCCAAGAATATGAAACACTCTTCAATATCCATCAATACTTAATACACGCATACAACTAAAACGTTTTAAAGACACACACCGACAACGTGAAACAAATCATAAAGAAAATACGTGAACCTAAAATATGAGTGAGAGTTAAATTTACGTTTACACACAATATATACGTAAGAAAGTAAGGAGTTTGGTTTTACGTGTGTAACAATGTTCGCGTTACTTTCACCTCTTGCAAGTCCAGTACTGTCGGCTACTTTGGCTAGGCCGTTCAACTTTACGCTGACCATACATGTCCTCACCCCTGCACAGGAAAAACTGCAAACTACCACTTGTGATCATTTCTACGGTATGCCAGGATATTTTCTTTACGCTTCTCTTCCTGTTTGTTTTTACACCTCCATCAGGATCCGGCACGTGCTCGAAGAAGGCCACGCATTAAGGAAGTAGGCCTGCGCTGCTGGGCACGCCACACAGAGCAGAAGGGAATTTATTGTTACTGCGTTGCGTCATGTTACTTCGCAGAAGCTTCTGTTTGCCGTTAAACAATACGTATCATCTTCCGCTTGCTTTTTTAAAACAGCTGTTGTATTACTTATGCCGTGATTTACCCCTGATTTTTAAAACTTTTTATAATTATTTTCTTTTGTTCATTAATGATTGTTTGCTCTAATTTCGCGCTATATCATTGAATATAAACATCCTAGAATGATAACCCTTATATTTACAGAGATATTTGAGCGCTGCTGGTGCAGCGCAGAGTATTCAACTGCAGCTCAACTATTTTCTCAAACGTCAGGTGTTATATTTACAGAGATATGTGAGCGCTCGCTGCTGGTGACATCTTGCGGCAGAGTACTCAACTACAGCTCAACTATTTTCTCAAACGTCAGGTGTTATATTTACAGAGATATGTGAGCGCTCGCTGCTGGTGACATCTTGCGGCAGAGTACTCAACTACAGCTCAACTATTTTCTCAAACGTCAGGTGTTATATTTACAGAGATATGTGAGCGCTCGCTGCTGGTGACATCTTGCGGCAGAGTACTCAACTACAGCTCAACTATTTTCTCAAACGTCAGGTGTTATATTTACAGAGATATGTGAGCGCTCGCTGCTGGTGACATCTTGCGGCAGAGTACTCAACTACAGCTCAACTATTTTCTCAAACGTCAGGTGTTATATTTACAGAGATATGTGAGCGCTCGCTGCTGGTGACATCTTGCGACAGAGTACTCAACTACAGCTCAACTATTTTCTCAAACGTCAGGTGTTATATTTACAGAGATATGTGAGCGCTCGCTGCTGGTGACATCTTGCGGCAGAGTACTCAACTACAGCTCAACTATTTTCTCAAACGTCAGGTGTTATATTTACAGAGATATGTGAGCGCTCGCTGCTGGTGACATCTTGCGGCAGAGTACTCAACTACAGCTCAACTATTTTCTCAAACGTCTCCACACCTGACCGTGCAGCTTGCAGCATTCGTAGCGGCAGACAGTCCAATTACTTGGACTTTAGCCGCTAATATCGAGCACGCTTTTTATAATGCTGTACTTTTATGTTCAACTGCTTTTATATTCTAGGCACGGGTCTAGTAGGGTTGAATACTGCCCTGTATTATTCTCAATAAGTAATGAATCAGTTAAGTGCTTCACTGAGTTGGCGTTGGAAAAAATATTCGGCATGCCCTTTTAATTCCCCAGCATATTGCCGAGTGTAAGGCAGTAAAATTACAATCTTACGAAATTTTTATACTTATCGAATTCTATTTTTCACAAATCATTATTTTTTTTTTTTTAAGGCGAAAAGCACATTGAGGCTATTATCGCCTCCGTAAATGTAAGTGTGAGTGTAAAGTGTTAAAGTCGTAAGTGTAAATGTGTGTTAGACTCGGGTACCGCGAGGGACGTCTAAATCCTCTCAATAGGTGCAGCTAGTCTGCACCCCCTGCGGGGACAATTCATTAAACATTATGTGTACAAAGATTATAAACACAAATATACACAATATATTACATGAGTATATTGAACAAATATAACAATGTAAAATATCACCACAAACAATAAAAAAAGTAGGCAGTCGTGGGACTGGCCGACAGAAGTGACTACTTTTGGCATGCCTGACTGTATACTTCTTTCACTATTATGATTTAATTAGCTGTTACCCGTTGTGGCTTCACCCACAATTGTAACGTAGGTAATAAAATTTATAGTCGATTTTAAAAATCACGAGTACGTTCATTTCAGTTAATATATTTCTAAATATAATATTATATGATTTTACGGTTTTTTGCCAAGACATAGATTTTTGCTACTCGACACTACAATAGGCTATAACTGACCACGGGAGAAGCACGGAGTCCCAAATGTATTCCTGCTACTCTTAATATCTGACCCTGTGACTTATTGTCATTGTAAATGCCGACTTCAATGGAAACTGCAATATTTTAATTTGGTAAGGCAGGTTGTTTGGAATTATAAGATTGTTTCAATTAAAATCATTGCAAATGTAAGCTTATAAACAATAATTTTATAATAAAATAATAACAGCGATTCAGATTTTTAAAACGGGGATACATCTATGTCCATCTCAGGTACCTAAACCATGTTCATTTAAAATTTCATCTCAATCGGTCCAGTAGTTAATGTGTGATTCAATAACAAACAAAAACAACACATACACTTTCAAATTTAAAATATTATATTAAGAAGTATAAAATATTATTAAAACGTCACTGTTGTAGCCTACAGTTAACGCATATCACAAAACTGAATACTAAATAATTCACATGCACTGGATAAGTAGTATAATGGCATTTAAATATTTATTATTCACACCTACAAATATATAATAACGTATAAAACGTCACTGTTACACAGTTAACACTTGTCATAAAACTAAATACTAAATAAAGTTGGACTGGGTAAGTAATATAATGGCATTTAAAATAATTTAAATATTTATTATTCACACCTACCAATATATAATAAGCGTGTAAAACGTCACTGTTACACAGATAACACTTGTCATAAAACTAAAAACTAAATAAAGTTGGACTGGGTAAGTAGTATAATGGCGTTTAAAATAATTTAAATATTTATTATTCACACCTACCAATATATAATAAGCGTGTAAAACGTCACTGTTACACATTTAACACTTGTCATAAAACTAAAAACTAAATAAAATTGGACTGGGTAAGTAGTATAATGGCGTTTAAAATAATTTAAATATTTATTATTCACACCTACCAATATATAATAAACGTATAAAACGTCACTATTACACAGTTAACACTTGACACAAAACTAAATAATTAAGTTAGACTGGGTAAGTAATATAATGGCGCGAACATACAAGTTCTCACTTCAAAAATACATTTTAAAACAAAAATATTTATAAGAGCGTGATGCGTGACGGCAAACTGAATTTTTTCCCGTGCAAAACATACATCCATACCCCGCCATAAGAAGTAGACACTTCAATAAGAGCGTGATGCGTGACGGCAAACTGAATTTTTCCCGTGCAAAACATACATCCATACCCCGCCATAAGAAGTAGACACTTCAATAAGAGCGTGATGCGTGACGGCAAACTGAATTTTTTCCGTGCAAAACATACATCCATACCCCGCCATAAGAAGTAGTCACTTCAATAAGAGCGTGATGCGTGACGGCAAACTGAATTTTTCCCGTGCAAAACATACATCCATACCCCGCCATAAGAAGTAGACACTTCAATAAGAGCGTGATGCGTGACGGCAAACTGAATTTTTCCCGTGAAAAACATACATCCATACCCCGCCATAAGAAGTAGTCACTTCAATAAGAGCGTGATGCGTGACGGCAAACTGAATTTTTCCCGTGCAAAACATACATCCATACCCCGCCATAAGAAGTAGACACTTTAATAAAAGCGTGATGCGTGACGGCAAACTGAATTTTTCCCGTGCAAAACATACATCCATACCCCGCCATAAGAAGTAGACACTTCAATAAGAGCGTGATGCGTGACGGCAAACTGAATTTTTTCCCGTGCAAAACATACATCCATACCCCGCCATAAGAAGTAGACACTTTAATAAAAGCGTGATGCGTGACGGCAAACTGAATTTTTTCCCGTGCAAAACATACATCCATACCCCGCCATAAGAAGTAGACACTTCAATAAGAGCGTGATGCGTGACGGCAAACTGAATTTTTTCCCGTGCAAAACATACATCCATACCCCGCCATAAGAAGTAGACACTTCAATAAGAGCGTGATGTGTGACGGCAAACTTAATTTTTTCTCGTGCAAAACATACATCCATACCCCGCCATAAGAAGTATTCACTTCAATAAGAGCGTGATGCGTGACGGCAAACTGAATTTTTTCTCGTGCAAAACATACATCCATACCCCGCCATAAGAAGTAGTCACTTCAATAAGAGCGTGATGCGTGACGGCAAACTTAATTTTTTTCCGTGCAAAACATACATCCATACCCGCCATAAGAAGTAGTCACTTCAATAAGAGCGTGATGCGTGACGGCAAACTTAATTTTTTTCCGTGCAAAACATACATCCATACCCGCCATAAGAAGTAGTCACTTCAATAAGAGCGTGATGCGTGACGGCAAACTTAATTTTTTCCCGTGCAAAACATACATCCATACCCCGCCATAAGAAGTAGTCACTTCAATAAGAGCGAGATGCGTGACGGCAAACTGGATTTTTTCCGTGCAAAACATACATCCATACCCCGCCATAAGAAGTAGTCACTTCAATAAGAGCGTGATGCGTGACGGCAAACTTAATTTTTTCCCGTGCAAAACATACATCCATACCCCGCCATAAGAAGTAGTCACTTCAATAAGAGCGTGATGCGTGACGGCAAACTTAATTTTTTCCCGTGCAAAACATACATCCATACCCCGCCATAAGAAGTGGACACTTCAATAAGAGCGTGATGCGTGACGGCAAATTTAATTTTTTCCGTGCAAATATACATCCATACCCCGCCATAAGAAGTAGTCACTTCAATAAGAGCGTGATGCGTGACGGCAAATTTAATTTTTTCCCGTGCAAAATATACATCTGTACCCCGCCATAAGAAGTAGTCACTTCAATAAGAGCGTGATGCGTGACGGCAAACTTAATTTTTTCCCGTGCAAAACATACATCCGTACCCCGCCATAAGAAGTAGTCACTTCAATAAGAGCGTGATGCGTGACGGCAAACTGAATTTTTCCCGTGCGAAACATACATCCGTACCCCGCCATAAGAAGTAGTCACTTCAATAAGAGCGTGATGCGTGACGGCAAATTTAATTTTTTCCCGTGCAAAATATACATCCGTACCCCGCCATAAGAAGTATTCACTTTAAAAATACACGCCTACGGAACCTTATAAGTGCTTTAAAAGTGTGTGCTTCATCTTTTTATTTAAGTCAATATACAGTTGTAGTTTATCTAATTTTTGAGTTACCAAAGAAATCACGTGAGTTATTGCCAAAATGTGGCCACGTACCGAATTTGAGAGCCCTACACTGACAGACATAATATAACGTTTTTCCGATGGGATCTCAGGATGTCAATGAGTACTTTCCTTCCACATAACCTAACAAAGAGTTCGATAAAGTATGGAACACTACAAATATTTTGTTGCAAATTTCCCCGGGGACGAAGTTGTTAGGTATGTATGGACCCGAAGCATAATTTAAGTTTTAAATTAGTTTTCCCAATCTTGTCCGTGGAAACGAGACGATGTATATGCGTATATACAGGACAACGGACAATCACGTGTTCATGAAATCATAATGAGACTGTGTTTCTGAGTGAAGACTGTATGGAAAATAGCTTCATTTAGCTATTGAAGCGGTTTCCCTAATACGCCATCAAGGGACCAGGAAGTGAGCTCATTTCTCGCTCACTGATCTGTATTTTAAGAACGAAATGGCGTATGAAGTCCTTAGTCCTCTGATAGTGTTGACGTACAATAAGATAGATAAAACAAATACAACAAATAACCAAATAAATACCTTAAAATCCAAGAACAGAAAATAGAAATTGTAAAAGAGTTCAAATATCTTGGTGAATGGATTAGTTGGAATGCAGATGAAGGCAAGGCAATGGAATCCAGGAAAAACAAACTTGAATTGGCCTTCCAATTGACGAAAGAAACATACAATAAGAAATCCCTTTCATGGGGTTCCAAAATTAAACATTATAAAACAGTGATCAAGCCGGAAGCACTGTACGCAGCAGAAACATTAACCATGAATCGCATAGGCCAGATAGAAAAGCTTGAAATAACGGAAAGGAAAATCTTAAGAAAAATTATAGGAACAAAATTTCAGGATAATAAGGTAGTATATATAAGAAATGAGGCTCTCTATAAGAAAATTGAAAAACTGTCAGATACTATGAGAAAAAGGAGAATAAATTTTTACGGCCATCTTCTTAGAATGAACTCCAATAGATTGACGAAACAGGTGTTTGATTTTTTCCATAATCGTAAAACAAAACCGAATTGGTTTAAAGAAATTGAAAAAGACCTAATAGAATTAAAAATTACAGAAAATTCACTGCTTGACCAAACTGCTAAGATAAGTACCAAGGACGAAAGAATAAGATTCCAAGATAAAACCAAAATAAGACCTAAACCTGTCATTTCGGAAGATAAGAGGAAAAGAAGATAGGAAAGAATGAAGAGCTACTGGGAACAAAGAAAAGTACAGCGCGCAAGAAATGATTGATTCAGCGTACCCGAAAGAGGGTGAAACGAAAAGAAGAAGAAGGTAGATAAAAACATCTTTAATTGGTTCAAAAATGACTTCTTTATAGACCGTGAAAATCTCGATTTTTTTCGCTCTATTTGTCAGACTTTTTCAGGAATACGGCTTAACGGGGAGGTGTAATAGCTTAGAGATATATTAACTTAGAGATTCGTTTTTCCTTCGACAGTATCGTGTTATAAGTTAGAGATCGACCTGTGTAATAAGATAGAGGTTCCGTACTGTGTATTAACTTAGAGACTACAGTTGCGTCAAGTGTGTTGCACCGTGTGTAATGTTGCCGACACCGCTGCTTGCAGGCGCTTCAGTATCTTTACAGTTTACAGTTGAATATATTGTCAATACTATGGTCAACAACATACCTAAATGTTTATTTTTGACAATTATCCGTATAGAAAAATAGAAATATTGGTGTTTTATCGGAAAAAACAACGTAAGTTTATATGAATTCATTAATTTAGGGCTGTTTTCTTAATTCAGTTCGGATATGGTTTGAATAAAACAGCCTTCAAACAATATTTTTATATTATTACTATTATTACTACATATGTAAATTAGTATACATTTACAGCTTTGCACATAAGCTTTTAAGAACAAAACCTCTCCAAATGAACTTTATATTTTAATAATATATCTTTCTTTAACTAAGCGAATTCTACTTGTTAGATAAAAGATACTGAAGCGCCTGCAAGCAGCGGCGTTAATACAACATATATTACACGGTGCAACACACTTGACGGAACTGTAGTCTAAGTTAATACACAGTACGGAACCTCTATCTTATTACACAGGTCGATCTCTAACTTATAACACGATAGTGTCGATAGAAAAACGAATCTAAGTTAATATATCTCTAAGCTTATTTTGGTTTTATCTTACTTATTCTTTCGTCCTTGGCTTAACACATTTAATTGAAATTTTTTCTATTAGGTCTTTTTCAATTTCTTTAAACCAGTTCGGTTTTGTTTTACGATTATGTGTAGCTGTGAAAAAGTTTTAAGCAATCAAAATGTCGATTTGTGTTACGTTGAAATTTCACACGGTCTTGACAAATTTCAAAGAAACATTTTTGTGCATATAAAAGGCGAAGCTATACATGCTCGGCAGTGTTTCAGAAACCTTGTCCTTAAACAGCGTCCTGAAATATTCTTAGGACACTGCGGAGTAAATCCTGTTTCACCTGTCAACCCTATGGGATAAAAAGGGTTTCAACCCATATTGTAACATCTTTGTTCTCCTTATTCTAAGCTACATCTCATTGTGAGATTCAAGTCTCCGTTGAATTCAAAGTGAGTTTAATTATTTAACCTGAACCCCGCTAAGTGCTAAAATAGAGGCCTCATCCCAAGATTGATTAGTTTTACTTTATATACTAATCACCAATTCTCATCTTCCTAATAACGTAGAAGGTGAAATTAGGTGCATTTACTCCTTATAAGGTAAGTGATAAAAACGATTTGGTTTTTGGTCCGTAAACCTACAAAATTATCACCCGATAACTTAGTTTAATCTCTCTTTCCTATTTTCTATTGACATAACGATACATGTTAAACGAACGAATTAAAATACCGTAGCGAAGCATTCAATAAAATTAAATTGACTGACTGACTGGCTGGCTGGCTGACTGGCTGGCTGGCTAACTGGCTGGCTGACTGACTGTCTGGCTGGCTGGCTGACTGACTGACTGGCTGGCTGGCTGGCTGGCTGACTGTGACTGGCTGGCTGGCTGTCTAACTGGCTGGCTGACTGACTGGCTGGCTGGCTGACTGGCTGGCTGACTGACTGGCTGGCTGACTGACTGACTGACTGGCTGGCCGACTGACTGACTGTCTGGCTGGCTGGCTGACTGACTGACTGGTTGGCTGACTGGCTGGCTGACTGACTGACTGAGTGGCTGACTGGCTGACTGACTGGTTGGCTGGCTGGCTGACTGGCTAACTGACTGGTTGGCTGACTGACTGACTGGATGGCTGACTGACTGGTTGGCTGACTGACTGGATGGCTGACTGACTGGCTGGCTAGCTGTCTGAGTGGCTGGCTGGCTGACTGGCTGGCTGGCTGGCTGGCTGGCTGGCTGGATGGCTGGCTGACTGACTGACTGGCTGTGACTGGCTGGCTGACTGATTGACTGACTGACTGACTGTGTGTGTGTATGTATGTGTGTGTGTGTGTGTGTGTGTGTGTGTGTGTGTGTGTGTGTGTGTGTGTGTGTGTCTGTGTGTCTGTCTGTCTGTCTGTCTGTCTGTCTGTCTGTCTGTCTAAACCAACACAAGCCAAAACTGCAATAGCTATAGATTCGAAATTTTTATGATACATTCATTTTATATCGTAGAGCGCACAACGTACAATTCTCCCTTAAATGTTCCTTTTTGTTCATAAGATTTATCTATTTTAATTTTGAATAAAAACCAACGTTGCCTAACAGCTGACGAATAAAAACCAACGTTGCCTAACAGCTGACGAATAAAAACCAACGTTGCCTAACAGCTGACGAATAAAAACCAACGTTGCATAACAGCTGTCGAATAAAAACCAACGTTGCATAACAGCTAACGAATAAAAACCAACGTTGCATAACAGCTGACGAATAAAAACCAACGTTGCATAACAGCTGACGAATAAAAATCAAATTTTAATAATTATGTTATGATTTTAAATTCTATATTTAAAAAAATGTAAAATACAAAACTTACATTTTGAAATTCGCTTCCAGCCAGCGGCGATAATTTATTCAAAGGTTATTGATGTAATTAATTGTGTATGTTTACAGGTGTACCAAGCGTTGTTCAGGCCGCTGAAGGTGACCAGGCATCAGTTCAAGAAAGTGTTGGACTGCATGAAGATGATCAGGCAGTTGAAGTACCAGGAGGTGTACGCACAAGAGAAAGTTACCAAAGTCGACAGCCTGTCGTTAGTCCTATCCGGCAAGTAAGTACCCGACTACTTCATTGTATATAGACGTACTAGAAGTACAGTCACCGTTATAAAAACGTGCTCGGTATCAGAGATCAAAGTCCAAGTAATTAGACGATCCACCGCTACGAACGCTGCAAGATTTGACACTCTGCCGCTAGATGCCGCTAGCATCGAGCGCTCACATATCTCTTACATTCTAGTAAGTTTACATTCAGTGCTATAGTGTACGTTATCGTTATAATGCAGAAATCAAACCTTAACGAGTGTGATTAAACATGTGTATCAAGAATGACTTGAACAAGTTCAAACCGGTTATGTTCAGCTGGTAATAGAAAGTCTACCGCTAAGCTTCCCGAAAAGTTTTTAGTGCGCGTGCCCAACTTTCTGCTTAAATGACCATCAAAGGGGTGATCAAAGACTTCTTTAAGGGAGGGGAGGTGTAATATACCGAGAGGTGTTCAACTTTTGACAGTTGAAATTTCAAATATAATCTATTTCTTTTTTACCACAATTTAAAGCCGCCTCGGTGGCCTAGTTGATAGCGTACTGGGCTTTCACCCCGAGGACCCGGGTTCGATTCCCGGCCAGGGCTTGGCATTTTCATACGCTATAAAACATCCCACCGTCTGCATTAGCCCAAGTGTGCACAATAGTCGGACGTTAAACACAAAAAAAAAAAAAAAAAAATATACCCATGTTTTGTCAACTGCGACCATACAAGTTTTCGCTTCAAAATACATTTTATTAATCACTAAACAAAAAAGAAATATTAAATGTGCTGTTGTAATGTTTAGAATGTTCACTAGAAAAAAATAAATAAATAAATAAAGATAATCTAGAGCCGCCTCGGTGGCCTAGTTGATAACGTACTGGGCTTTCACCCCAAGGACCCGGGTTCGATTCCCGGCCAGGGCTTGGCATTTTCATACGCTATAAATCATCCCACCGTCTGCATTAGCCCAAGTGTGCACAATAGTCGGACGTTAAACACAAAAAAAAAAAAAATATACCCATGTTTTGTCAACTGCGACCATACAAGTTTTCGCTTCAAAATACATTTTATTAATCACTAAACAAAAAAGAAATATTAAATGTGCTGTTGTAATGTTTAGAATGTTCACTAGAAAAAAATAAATAAATAAATAAAGATAATCTAGAGCCGCCTCGATGGTCTAGTTGATAGCGTACTGGGCTTTCACCCCGAGACCCAGTTTCGATTCCCGGCCAGGGCTTGGCATTTTCATACGCTATAAATCATCCCACCGTCTGCATTAGCCCAAGTGTGCACAATAGTCGGACGTTAAACACCAAAAAAAAAAAAAAAAAAAAATTTTAATGAGTTTTCGTTCGTAAGTAGGTCTAATATTTAGCTTTAAAATCACAAAGGTAGTTTTAATATTAGTTGGATCATTGTGGCAATAAACATATGACTCATCCCTATACAGTGTAACCAATTAACAGCGAACAAACATCAATTAAATAAAAGCAAATTAAATTTAAACACATTAATTAATGTAAATCAGTTACAATTGACGCTTAATGTTCAGTCAGTAAGGCTAAGGCAATGATGCAACGCTGTTGTGTCTTAAAACGTTTTTAATTGTAAACGAAAATGAATTTATTTGTGTTTAAAATAAAGCAACAAATGAAATTAATGTTTTTTCGACTAATAACCTTTAAAATTCTTTTTATGCTCTTCTTTTCTGCTAGGATTATTGTCACTATGTTCAGTATAATAATCTGCCTTCCCTAGCTTCGTCAATTCTACTTTCGTTGACGCGTTTCGGAGAACCTCCATCTTCAAAAACTATATACTGGCTCGTCCTATTTATACTTTTATAACTCCATCTCGTACCCCTTCCTCTATTCAACACGTGTACATTAAAACCTAACGTGCTCGTTTCTGATTGGCTCTTCAAAATCATACGTTTTCGCTCGCTTCGGATTGGCTCATTTCAAACTTTCTCTTCAACGGTCGTCCCTCGTGTTATTTTTTGAAAATTTCTAGATTTTTAAACGTAATATCTGCTTGCGACGATATCTGTTCATTTATTATGTTTTCTCCCTTTAATTTACATTTAAAAATTTCCATGTTCTCTTAAATGTGCATACGTCTTCCTTTTTCTGCTATATGTAGTACCTTCATTGAGTTTTCTATTTCTCGAGGTATGTGTCCCTCTTTTATTATGTTCCTTTTATTCCTTCCTTAATTCTTCTTCTTCTTCTTCCATCCATGTCACTCGTAGTCTTTCTATATTTCTCCTTCCAATCGGTTTGGCTTCTCTCTCTCTCTCTCTCTCTCTCTCTCTCTCTCTCTCTCTCTCTCTCTCTCTCTCTCTCTCTCTCTCTCTCTCTCTCTCTCTCTCTCTCTCTCTCTCTCTCTCTCTCTCTCTCTCTCTCTCTCTCTCTCTCTCTCTCTCACTCTCACTCTCTCACTCTCTCACTCTCCACTCACTCTCCACTCTCTCTCTCTCTCTCTCTCTCTCTCTCTCTCACCTCTCTCACTCTCTCTCTCTCTCTCTCTCTCTCTCTCTCTCTCTCTCTCTCTCTCACTCCTCTCTCTCTCTCTCTCTCTCTCTCACTCTCTCTCTCTCTCTCACTCTCACTCACTCACTCACTCACTCACTCACTCACTCACCACTCCTCCTCTCACTCCTCCTCACTCACCACCACCACCACCACCACCACCACCACCACCACCACCACTCACCACCACCACCACCACCACCACTCACTCACCACCACTCACCACCACCACTCACCACCACCACCACTCACCACTCACCATGGAATAAATAAATCACTCACCACCACCTCACTCACTCACTCACTCCATTCTATTGACTTGACCGTAACACTACAATTGCTTTTTTCCCAGTTGTTCTATTAATGGTTCCTATTAAATAATTAAAGTCGAAAATATCTCGTTAATAGGACTAAAACATGTTCATATATGAAGGTAATAAATTACCTATTTTGTACTTTTTTGTGTTCACGCCTTGCAATAAATTTTTCAATGGAGGCTGTCAACAGTTGATAAAACAATTCGAAAGAAGAATTCATGAAAAAACACGGACGAAAAAACGCCAACAATTTTTTTTAAACCCAGTGTAATATAAACAGTATGTTACAGCAATAGAGTTAAGGTCGCTAAGTAAATAAATACCAGATCTGGTAATAATGTAAGACGAGAGGCCTGACAACCACGCAGTTATTTGGTAAACCAATAGCAAATCCCTATTGTAAAAACATGATCCGTATCGGAGGCTAAAGTCCACGGCGGACTCTTTGCCGTTACGAACGCTACAAGCTGCAAGGAAAGGTTGAGAAAATAGTACTGTTATCTGTTTAAATTGTAGTTGCACACTTTGCCGCAAGATGCCACCACCAGCGAGCGCTCACAAATCTCTCGCAAGGGTTATCATTTTAGGTGCACCTATTGAGAGGATTTCGACGTCCCTCGCGGTACCCGAGTCTAACACACTTACGACGTTGACACTTTACACACACACTTACGTTTAGAGAGCCGGTAATAGCCTCAATGTGCTTTTCGCCTTTAAATACAAAACAAAAATACCAATAGTAAATTAGAAAACCAACCCTGTCCGCCGTCAGGATCAATTTAGCTTTCATTCCATTTACTTACAAACCAAATGTTTCTTTTATTTAAAATTTCTTGCACTGAGTTGAATTTTCAGTCTTAATTTATGACCCAAAATTGATAAAATCGTTTTTTACGATAGCCGTTAAACCGGATTTTTCCGGTTAATATTTGAATGTGAGAAAATTAATGCAATGTTTTTAATTAATTAATTCAGTTCCGTTAGGTCACAACATTTGCAAAACTGAAAAGTTATTTCAAGGTTATGTTTCATCGTTCATTTTTATTAATCGCACAGTTTCATAGACTGTACTAAGCCTGCTTCCAGCGTTGCAGGCTGTATTAGGAACAAATTAATGCTAAAATTAAACTTGAGACGCAAGACCATTGCTGCAAACAAGGAACGCCTGTTCTATATTTAAGCCTTTGATTGTTCGCTCAGCTGCAGGCCTCTGACGTATTTCTATAAATTCAGAGGAATTTCAACCGCCTCGGTGGCCTAGTTGATAGCGTACTGGGCTTTCACCTCGAGGACCCCGGTTCGATTCCCGGTCAGGGCTTGGCATTTTCGTAAGCAATGAACATCCCATCGTCTGCATTAGCCCAAGTGTGCACATAGTCGGACGTTAAACACCAAAAAAAAGGAATTTCTTCTAGCGTGGTATAACGGCTGTTTGAATTTCACCCCGAGGACCCGGGTTCGATTCCCGGTCAGGGCTTGGCATTTTCATACGCTATAAAATCATCCCACCGTCTGCATTAGCCCAAGTGTACACAATAGTCGGACGTTAAACACCAAAAAAAAAAAAAAATTTTTTTTAGCGTTGTATAACGGCTGTTTGAATTTCACCCCGAGGACCACGGGTTCGATTCCCGGCGAGGGCCCACAAGTTGGCATTTGCATACATACGCTATAAAATCATCCCACAGGTCTGCATTAGCCCAAGTGTGCACAATAGTCGGACGTTAAACACCAAAAAAACGCAACTTCTTTTAGCGTGGTATAACGGCTGTTTGAATTTCACCCCGAGGACCCGGGTTCGATTCCCGGCGAGGGCTTGGCATTTTCATACGCTATAAAATCATCCCACCGTCTGCATTAGCCCAAGTGTGCACATATTCGGACGTTAAACACCAAAAGAAAAGGAATTTCTTTTAGCGTGGTATAACGGCTGTTTGAATTTCACCCCGAGGACCCGGGTTCGATTCCCGGCGAGGGCTTGGCATTTTCATACGCTATAAAATCATCCCACCGTCTGCATTAGCCCAAGTGTGCACAATAGTCGGACGTTAAACACAAAAAAAATTTCTTTTAGCGTGGTATAACGGCTGTTTGAATTTCACCCCGAGGACCCGGGTTCGATTCCCGGCTAGGGCTTGGCATTTTCGTAAGCAATAAAATCATCCCACCGTCTGCATTAGCCCAAGTGTACACAGCACATAGTCGGACGTTAAACATCAAAAAAGGAATTTCTTTTAGCGTGGTATAACGGCTGTTTGAATTTCACCCCGAGGACCCGGGTTCGATTCCCGGCGAGGGCTTGGCATTTTCATACGCTATAAAATCATCCCACCGTCTGCATTAGCCAAGTGTGCACAATAGTCGGACGTTAAACACCAAAAAAAAAGGAATTTCTTTTAGCGTGGTATAACGGCTGTTTGAATTTCACCCCGAGGACCCGGGTTCGATTCCCGGCGAGGGCTTGGCATTTTCATACGCTATAAAATCATCCCACCGTCTGCATTAGCCCAAGTGTGCACAATAGTCGGACGTTAAACACCAAAAAAAAAAAAAAGAAATTCTTTTAGCGTGGTATAACGGCTGTTTGAATTTCATCCCGAGGACCCGGGTTCGATTCCCGGTCAGGGCTTGTCATTTTCATACGCTATAAAATCATCCCACCGTCTGCATTAGCCCAAGTGTGCACAATAGTCGGACGTTAAACACCAAAAAAAAAAGGAAATTCTTTTAGCGTGGTATAACGGCTGTTTGAATTTCATCCCGAGGACCCGGGTTCGATTCCCGGTCAGGGCTTGTCATTTTCATACGCTATAAAATCATCCCACCGTCTGCATTAGCCCAAGTGTGCACAATAGTCGGACGTTAAACAACAAAAAAAAGGAATTTCTTTTAGCGTGGTATAACGGCTGTTTGAATTTCACCCCGAGGACCCGGGTTCGATTCCCGGCTAGGGCTTGGCATTTTCGTAAGCAATAAAATCATCCCACCGTCTGCATTACCCCAAGTGTGCACATAGTCGGACGTTAAACACCAAAAAAAAAGGAATTTCTTTTAGCGTGGTATAACGGCTGTTTGAATTTCACCCCGAGGACCCGGGTTCGATTCCCGGCGAGGGCTTGGCATTTTCATACGCTATAAAATCATCCCACCGTCTGCATTAGCCCAAGTGTGCACAATAGTCGGACGTTAAACACCAAAAAAAAAAAGGAATTTCTTTTAGCGTGGTATAACGGCTGTTTGAATTTCACCCCGAGGACCCGGGTTCGATTCCCGGCTAGGGCTTGGCATTTTCATACGCTATAAAATCATCCCACCGTCTGCATTAGCCCAAGTGTGCACATGGTCGGACGTTAAACACCAAAAAAAGAATTTCTTTTAGCGTGGTATAACGGCTGTTTGAATTTCACCCGAGAGGGCTTGGCATTTTCGGTCTGCATTCGATTCGGACGTTAAACACCAAAAAAAAGGAATTTCTTTAGCGTGGTATAACGGCTGTTTGAATTTCACCCCGAGTGACTTCGATTCCCGGCTAGGGCTTGGCATTTTCATACGCTATAAAATCATCCCACCGTCTGCATTAGCCCAAGTGTGCACATGGTCGGACGTTAAACACCAAAAAAAAAGGAATTTCTTTTAGCGTGGTATAACGGCTGTTTGAATTTCACCCCGAGGACCCGGGTTCGATTCCCGGCCAGGGCTTGGCATTTTCGTAAGCAATAAAATCATCCCACCGTCTGCATTAGCCCAAGTGTGCACATAGTCGGACGTTAAACACAAAAAAAAAAAAGGAATTTCTTTTAGCGTGGTATAACGGCTGTTTGAATTTCACCCCGAGGACCCGGGTTCGATTCCCGGCGAGGGCTTGGCATTTTCATACGCTATAAAATCATCCCACCGTCTGCATTAGCCCAAGTGTGCACAATAGTCGGACGTTAAACACCAAAAAAGGAATTTCTTTTAGCGTGGTATAACGGCTGTTTGAATTTCACCCCGAGGACCCGGGTTCGATTCCCGGCGAGGGCTTGGCATTTTCATACGCTATAAAATCATCCCACCGTCTGCATTAGCCCAAGTGTGCACAATAGTCGGACGTTAAACACCAAAAAAAAAGGAATTTCTTTTAGCGTGGTATAACGGCTGTTTGAATTTCACCCCGAGGACCCGGGTTCGATTCCCGGCGAGGGCTTGGCATTTTCATACGCTATAAAATCATCCCACCGTCTGCATTAGCCCAAGTGTGCACAATAGTCGGACGTTAAACACAAAAAAAAAAATAATGATTTTTGTAACGCAGTTGTTTTTGTGATAACGTTTTCACCACAGCAAACGCTTGTGTGACGTCACGAAAATAGTTATATTTTATACGCGTTGCCACCCACAAGTTTCACTTTTAATTCGAGCGCCCACAAGTTGGTTGATTCAAAAAATGCATACGATTGAAAGGAACTTGTGAATTAGCAGCGGAGCGTTTCAGGGCGGCACAAACAAGTCGTGTTCTCTTCCGTCAGTTCCGACCCGATGGACGACAGAGTTGGTAGTTGTAAAGATGGCGAACGCAACTATCTTGACTTCTGCGCAGCCGCCTGGGTGGCCTAGTTGATGGCGTACTGGGCTTTCACCCCGAGGACCCGGGTTCGATTCCCGGCCAGGGCTTGACATTTTCATACGCTATAAATCATCCCACCGTCTGCATTAGCCCAAGTGTGCACAATAGTCTGACGTAAAAAAAAAACCAAACTTGTGCGCGCTCACGTGCGCAATATCAGTGATTTGATCGAAATTTGGCACACAACCATTTTTTATAATAGCTGGGACTAGTCCGTTACCCAGCGGAGTCCGTCTAACCGTTTCAAAATGGTGGCCATTTAAAATTAAAATTTTCTTTACATTTTTTGAAAACGTGATTTCACCGTCATAATCAACGTAAAAACCTGCATCGAATAGAATTTAAATATTCGAACTCAAAAACAATGATGGCTGTCGGAGTGTATTTTCATATTTTCACTGCAATTTGAAAATTCCGGATGCTAATGTTTCAACGCCGCTTATGATTGTGAATGGGGCACGCTAGAATCACAGCGAAGATCGGTGACTCAATTCTATGAGGGTGCAAGACAGGATACCATAATGTTTTAGGTTGTGCAGGATAGGTATAACCTGCAGGAAAGAGAGGGACGATAAATCATCCCATCGTCTGCATTAGCCCAAGTGTGCACAATAGTCACGTCAACGAGTTTTACTTTAATCCCCGTTATAAATTATCCTCTGTTTTTATTGGCTGACCTTGACGACCTAAGGCGTTCAGGAGACTGTGAGGACATTATTGACTTTGTTTAATGTCCGATTTACGACACTTTCTATACGACAGTATAGTTGTAATACGAAATAAAACCCGACTGGAAATTAGATACAAAACCGGATTATATAGTACCTGTATCCGTTGAAACATGGACTGTAACGCAGGGGGGTGCAGAGTAGCTGCACCTATTGAGAGGATTTAGACGCCCCAAGCGAGTACCCCGAGTCTAACACACACTTACACTTACGACTTTTAACACTTTACACTCACACGTACATTTATGGAGGCGATAATAGCCTCAATGTGCTTTTCGCCTTAAATTAAAAAAACGTTAACGTATTTTTTTTATTTCTCTCTTTATTTGTTTCACCCAACTTTGGGGTACACCAAATCAATCACTTCTCAATGCTCTGTGCCTTCCTCGTAGCCCAGTATTGCTTCATTCGTTGTGATCTTGCTTTTCTTTCTTCGTCAGAGATTTGGATCGTTCGCTTGGATTTGACTTTGCCTTGGAACCGTTGCTTCTTGTCCTTGGTTATTGTTTTGGCTGTTCTGTCCATGAGCATAGTGTCAGTGATCTGCAGTTCTGTTATGTCTTTCTCCGTTTCTCTAAACCAAAGTGGTTTGGCTCTTTTACTGCGAAAGTAGTCAAATATTTTTTTGGTTAGTCTATTTTTGTCCATTCGGAGGATGTGCCCATAAAAATCAATTCTCCTTTTTCTTATTGTGTGTGATAGTGTTTCAGTTTTTTTGTAAAGAGTTTCATTACTGATGCGGAATAATTGGTTGTTACGGAATTTGGGGCCTAAGATTTTTCGTAATATCTTTCTTTCTTTGATCTCCAACCTTTCAAGTGGGCCCTGGGTTGTGAGAGATAATGTTTCAGCTGCATATAAGGCTTCTGGTTTAATTACCGTATGATAATGCCTTATCTTTGTATTCCAGGAGAGGGACTTCTTGTTGTATGTGTCTTGGGTAAGTTGGAAGGCTAATTCAACTTTATTTCTCCTAGATTCCATAGCTTTTTTCTCTAGAGCATTCCAGCTGATCCATTCCCGAAGATATTTGAATTCTTTCACTATCTCAATTTTTTATTTAAAATATATATATTTTCGTTAAATATATATTATATATATTTGTTATATATATTTTTGAACACGTAGGAAAGCTTAAAAAAACAATTGGTGTTTGTTATGTTGTTCCCTTCACACTGTGCATACTGTTTTGCTTGACGTCCATACTTTATGCCAGTTAGACTAATGAGGATCAACTGAAAGTGTAAAACGTACGGCAGTAATTGCATTCTCTAACCTACGACCTTGAGGTGTGAAAATTCAGAAACGCAACCGACTGAACCACGTCTACCAACGAGCCATTTGTAGCCTATTAAGTAGTGGTGCGACAGAAAACACCAAACTGTTAAAAAAACTGCTTTCCTATAAACGACAAACAAACTGCTTTTTCAAACGGAAACAAGCAGTTGGATTTGGACTGGTTTATGATTTGTTAAACAAGGAACGGACTGTTCTATTCGAACGTTGCCGCAAGCGCTAAAACTGTTTTCCTGCTAACTGCTTTTCTTCTACCTGCTTTTATGTTTTTCGCTTTATTTCAAAGTTGCTTGTTGCTTGTAGTGAAGTAAGAACTGTTTGGTCAATGTCAACGTTTATCTCTATTTTGTTGCGAGTTGTAGTAACAACCTCTCACATTTTGTAGATACAGAGCCTAATTTTATTTAAACATATTTTTTATATTTATTATCAATCGTCAGTATTTTTTAATCGACTAAAAATATTCTAAATCGTTTGCATTTTGGTAAATATGCAAAGGACTGTTTAATTTTTAAGTAAAAAAAGAATGCTTCTATTCGAAATTCATCGCGTTTTGTACATAAAATGGCTTACATAATTATTACGTTTTGATAATGTAATTTAATTATTACTACACTTGTAAGGATTATTTTTATCCTTTCTAAATGCATTTACAGTTAAGGACATGGTGGCAGTGGGAATGAAAAAGTAGTCTTACAAAACTGAACGTATATGCTTTATGTTTTAGCTGCTAATACAACTTTGAGTTTCAGTTTTCTAAACCTGTTTTTCTCCAACTGTTTTAAAAAGCAGCTTTTTTTCTCAACAAACAGTTTGTTGACGTTTTGTAAAAATAGCAGAAACGCCAATCTCTACTGTTAAGTAAGAGTACTGAATGTGATATAAATTGACCTTGAAATTGTGATTAACGTTTTCTGGTCCCCTGAGACTGAACAAGCAGTTTTTAATTACATATGTGTTTGTGCATATCGTGTTCTTAAGTATGCACAAACACAGACATGTGTTTGTGCATACTTAAGAAATTTATCATATAGGCTCATACCTGGAGGCTATTTTTCAAAGTATTTTGTTAAACTTTTATTCAAAAAAGTATAAAAAATCTGATTTCGCACGATACATAACTCAAAAGCACTATAGCAAATTTTAAGTGAAAGAAAGGGTAAATAAAAAAAAACTAAATGTAGTCTGATCGAGGTCGAAGTTTATTTTGTATTTTTGTTGAAGCGAAGCGATGTTATAACGAGCTTCGGCGAGAGGAGTGAATAGAAAAAAAGTCTGCCGAAAGGAAGAATTTAACGAAACGAGCAATAGAATTTCGTCTCTATTTTTTGTTTTTTCTTCCTTCCACCTTTTCGATAACAGTACACGAGTATTTATAAACATTTATAATAATTGTTAATATTGCTAGTTTTTAACAACATAACCTGAAATAGTCTGTCAGCTGTTCAGTGAAATCAGCTGATCGTTACGAATTAATATAAAACATCTGATCTTTTACTATAACTACAGTAAATAATATCTGAGCTAGGTTCACGTATTTATTTAAACAAAACAAGATATTTGTAAACATATCTTCAGACTAATTGTATATTCAGCAAAGATATCGTTAACAAAAGCTTTTCTTCTGTCGGTAACTCCTCAAGTTCCACACGTGTACTGTTTTTCTCTCCGAAACAGTAATTTAAATTTATTTTTTAAGTGAATACTTCTTATAGCGGGGTATGGTATATGTTTGCACGGGAAAAAAATTCAGTTTGCCGTCACGCATCACGCTCTTATATATTTTGTTTTAAAATGTATTTTTGAAGTGAAAACTTGTATGTTCGCGCCATTATATTACTTACCCAGTCCAACTTAATTATTTAGTTTTGTATCAAGTGTTAACTGTGTAACAGTGACGTTTTATACGTTCATTATATATTGGTAGGTGTGAATAATAAATATTTAAATTATTTTAAACGCCATTATACTACTTACCCAGTCCAACTTTATTTAGTATTTAGTTTTATGACAAGTGTTAACTGTGCAACAGTGACGTTTTATACCTTATTATATATTGGTAGGTGTGAATAATAAATATTTAAATGTCATTATACTACTTACTCAGTGCAACTGAATTATTTAGTATTCAGTTTTGTGATATGTGTTAACTGTTGGCTACAACAGTGACGTTTTAATAATATTTTATACTTCTTAATATAATATTTTAAATTTGAAAGTTTGTGTGTGTTTTTGTTTGTTATTAAACAACACTCAAAAAGCATCACGCTCTTATTAAAGTGTCTACTTCTTATGGCGGGGTATGGATGTATGTTTTGCACGGGAAAAATTTAAGTTTGCCGTCACGCATCACGCTCTTATTGAAGTGTCTACTTCTTATGGCGGGGTATGGATGTATGTTTTGCACGGGAAAAAATTAAGTTTGCTGTCACGCATCACGCTCTTATTGAAGTGAATACTTCTTATAGCGGGGTATGGATGTATGTTTTGCACGGGAAAAAAATTCAGTTTGCCGTCACGCATCACGCTCTTATATATTTTGTTTTAAAATGTATTTTTGAAGTGAAAACTTGTATGTTCGCGTCATTATATTACTTACCTGGTCCAACTTAATTATTTAGTTTTGTGTCAAGTGTTAACTGTGTAACAGTGACGTTTTATACGTTTATTATATATTCCTATTTATTGTATATTATATATTCCTAGCGGAAAAAAGATTGTGAATTTGTTTATAATTCTTTAAGAATTTGTTTCAACGCACATACAATCGAGTAATTTTCAAAAACGTGTGAGAAAAAGTTTGTTTTTGAAATTACCGCTATATTGAAACGTTTGAATTGATTTTACTGAGTTCAACGTTTGATTCGACTTTTGTAATAATCGATTTGTGAGTAAATTTGAATTAAATACACAAACACCGCGCGCGCGTGCACGCTCGACTCGGCCCCTCAAAAAGTTCTGCAGGCCCTGATTGGCACTCATTTCAAGGTCATACGTTTAGGTCATATAATGATCGCAGCTCAAATAGCTCATTTCCCAATTCGATAAAATAATAGAAATGAAAAAATAAAACCGAAAAAGGTCTGTAAACAAAATTTCAGGAGCAGTATTAAATGTCCCCGTGAGAGTGCAGCACAATGCAGGTATAGGTGACAAATAATTGTGTGTGCACCAAAACAGCTGATTGCGTGTGAAATAATTAGTTTTGTAAGTATGATCGGTAAACAGTCTAAGTTTTAAATTAGTACGGAGTGCGAGAAGACAGGCTAACCACGAGACGAGGAGAAAGTGTTCTTGTGATGCAATCAGTTCTGCGGGACCATATGGTTCTGTGATCTATGTCGTGGTTTATTTATTCAATTAAGTATAAAATGTCGGACAAGTTTGTAGACATGCTGAGACTATAAAACAAAAGTTGTTTTGTGGCGTTTTTATTTTATAAGCTTGTTTTGTTAACCAACCATAAAGAAAAGTTTACAAATAAATAGTGCAAGAACAATGCACAAACTTTCTTGCGTTTAATTATTTGTGTGGAAAAATCCGATTTGGGAGCTGCAAAAACGGTTTTTGGACGTACGTTAAGAGTTACAATTGAACTCTTACGTGCGTACCAAAATGTGAATTGGAAATTTACGATTCGAGAGTAAATTTTAAAAAATTTAAAGGGTTTTTTTTCGATTTGGTTATATATCTTTTTATAAATATCTGAACATAATATAATAATAATATAATATGTAATAATAATATATAATAATGTATCTTAACATGAATAATCTTTCATGTATTATTACGTTAAGCATTCGGATTGGTTTATTCAAAAAATAAGGACCTGCGTTATTGTAACTACATATATAGAGGACCTACAGGTTCGTCAGAACATCGGGAAACTCGCGTCTCACGCTTTTCCATTTTAATGCTTTAAAATTTTTTTTTTGTGTTAACGTCCGACTATTGTGCACACTTGGGCTAATGCAGACGATGGGATGATTTATAGCGTATGAAAATTCCAAGCCCTGGCCGGGAATCGAACCCGGGTCCTCGGGGTGAAAGCCAGTACGCTATCAACTAGGCCACCGAGGCGGCTAACACACTTGGGCTAATGCAGACGATGGGATGATTTATAGCGTATGAAAATTCCAAGCCTTGGCCGGGAATCGAACCCGGGTCCTCGGGGTGAAAGCCAGTACGCTATCAACTAGGCCACCGAGGCGGCTAACACACTTGGGCTAATGCAGACGATGGGATGATTTATAGCGTATGAAAATTCCAAGCCTTGGCCGGGAATCGAACCCGGGTCCTCGGGGTGAAAGCCAGTACGCTATCAACTAGGCCACCGAGGCGGCTAACACACTTGGGCTAATGCAGACGATGGGATGATTTATAGCGTATGAAAATTCCAAGCCCTGGCCGGGAATCGAACCCGGGTCCTCGGGGTGAAAGCCACGCTGTCAACTAGGCCACCGAGGCGGCTTTAATGCTTTAAAATAAAATTAAACCGATTGTAGGCCTAATGCTTTTTTATAAACAAGGAAGTAATGATAATTACTTTCAACCGATCGACCGATTTTAATGAAGTGTTAAAAAGCCTGGTCTGCAAATCTTGAGACCATTTTGAATTTTTAAAAAGTGATAGTAAATAAGTATTAATTCAAAGAATAGTAGCCTCGCAGTTTATTCGTAATTAATTGCTAGCCATCGCTCTAACGCGCTCGTACCCGCAGGGGTGCACCTATTGAGAGGATTTAGACGTCCCTCGCGGTACCCGAGTCTAACGAACTTCACTTATAACACTACACTTACGACTTTAACACTTTAAGCCGCTTCGGTGGCCTAGCTGATAGCGTACTGGGCTTTCACCCCGAGGACCCGGGTTCGATTCCCGGCCAGGGCTTGGCATTTTCATACGCTATAAATCATCCCATCGTCTGCATTAGCCCAAATGAGCATAATAGTCGGACGTTAAAAAAAAAAAATTAACACTTTACACTCACACTTACATTTAGGGAGGCGATATTAGCCTCAATTTGCTTTTCGCCTTAAAAAAAAAAATAAAATCTAACACATTTTCCTCCATTTTAACAGGTAACCGTAATGTTTATGAAAAATGTTACTGGACTAACTTTACTGGAAAAGTTTATGCTATTCATGACGCGGACAAAATTATGATTGGTTTTGCCCTTCAGTCATTATTATAAAAAATTGCTAGAAACTGTACTCGTCAAATCAGTCCGCCATCTTGAAACGGAAGCGAATGGGAAAAATGGTGTACGTAATCTTCGGGCTTTATACCCTCCTGTCAAATTTCAAGGCCAAAACTGCGTAACAAATATGCATTTTTTTGTTTAACGTCCGACTATTGTGCACACTCGGGCTAATGCAGACGATGGGATGATTTATAGCGTATGAAAATGCCCAGCCCTGGCCGGGAATCTAACCCGGGTCTTCGGGGTGAAAGCCTAGTACGCTATCAACTAGGCCACCGACGTGGCTAATGTGTTTTTTTTTACAGTTTTGCGCAGAATATACAGAGTGTCGCGTAAAGCGTGTCAATACGTGTCTGCAGTTCTAAGTTAACACGCAACCTTGAAAATATTGTTTAACGGATTGAAATTTCTATGAATATTTTACAGAATATTAAAGTGAAATACGTGCACACATCATGAAATATTCAAAACTACCTCGGGTCAAAAAGTTTCCGGAATTGGTCGATGAAAAGTTATTGCAAGTACGTGTGATATTTAACCTTATTTTGCTTCAAAATACCCTACTCATGCATGTGCACACTTCTTCCGCCTCGGTGGCCTCACCCCGAGGCTCCGGGTTCGATTCCCGGCCAGGGCTTGGCATTTTCATACGCTATAAATCTCCCATCGTCTGCATTAGCCCGTGTGCACAATAGTCGGACGTTAAACACACAAAAAAAATTCTTGCTCCTTTCTACACTTTGATCTTAGTCAAGAGGCCGAGAAGCCTAGTTGATAGCATACTTTGCTTTCACCCCGAGGACCCGGGTTCGATTCCCAGCCAGGGCTTGGCATTTTCATACGCTATAAATCTCCCATCGTCTGCATTAGCCCAAGTGTGCACAACAGTCGGACGTTAAACACAAAAAAAAAAACTTGCACCGTTCATTCAATTATTGTAAACAAACGCCCCGCAGGGGGGTGCAGACTAGCTGCACCTATTGAGAGGATTTAGACGTCCCTCGCGGTACCCGAGTCTAACATACACTTACACTTACAATACTACACTTACGACTTTAAAACTTTACTGTCACATCGAGCCGCCTCGATGGCCTAGTTGATAGCGTACTGGGCTTTCACCCCGAGGACCCGGGTTCGACTCCCGGCCAGTGCTTGGCATTTTCATACGCTATAAATCATCCCATCGTCTGCATTAGCCCAAGTGTGCACAGTAGTCGGACGTTAAAAAAAAATGTAAAGCATTAAAATGGAGAAGCGTGAGACGCGAGAGATTCCCGATGTTCTGAGGCCACCGAGGCGGCTTAAAATGTTAAAGTCGTAAGTGTAGTGTTATAAGTGAAGTTCGTTAGACTCGGGTACCGCGAGAGACGTCTAAATCCTATTAATAAGTGCAGCTAGTCTGGAACCCCATGCGCTGGCATTAAAGTACGCTATCAACTAGGCCAACGATATAATCAAATACGCAAATTAAAATAGAACGGTCGATTTGAAAGAGACTTCGAGTGCTAAACAATTTCGATCAGGTTTTGCTGAAAAGATACTCATTAGTATTAGTAAAACGTTTGCTATTTAGACTCTGCTACCAGAATTTCTCAAAATAGGTTCATCGGGTTTTAATCGTACATAAAGAATAATAACTAAAACCAGTTGCGAAATTGTGTAAACAAAAATATTTCTTCATGGTAGATAGGAGAAAAAAACAAATAGTTTTAGAGATAATAACCGGTTTTGCGAAAATAGCTTTTCTGGTATTTTTGTGTGTAGTTTTCGAACCATAGTTTTTCTGAAGTGATTGAATGTGTTAAAGTTCGTGTTTTTCTGTTTATCGTTGTCTGACGCAAGGGTCGTGAAGGCATTGGCAACCTGCGTGGTTGCCATGGCAACGCAGCCCACACTCGTTAATTAGTTGCCATTTAACACGAGTTTGCTATTTGACTGCTGTTTGTCCTGAATTATTACCAGAACCGATTCCAATTTTCACTTTAATAAGGTATAGAAATACGGACAGCGCTTTATGTCACCTTGAACTGTACAATTCGTCGTACAGTTGAACTGTATTATCTGTCGTTATCGTGTAACCGATTTGAAAATCGGAAATCTGTAACATTCGGCTGATTTGCATTGTTTGTTTCCTTTTTTTACCTCTCATACCGTCGTATTGTTGTTCCGATTCGATTCAAACTTGCACGGAAAACAGCTTTCACACGTTCGTTATCGGGCAAAATCCGTTAAAGCGTTTCAAAATGGCGGTTATTACAATTTTTTTTAAATCAAAACTTATTTTTTTTTTTGGAAATCACACAATTGAAAAATTATACTAATTTGAAAGTTAAAAATATTGAAATATGCACGATTGATTGTTGACGGTGAAAACGGTTTTTCAAAAAAATTGTTCGATTTCGGCAAAATTTATTTCTTCGCTTTTGCTTACAAACTTTTGAACGGGACTGCCATCGCAATTGCAAATGTTTGAAAATGGAAAATGGAAGATTTATGTAAATCAAAAAAAGTCAAAGAAGCCAACAAAAGCCAATTAGGAAGTTACATAAAAATTAAAAGTAAAGATTAAAAATTGATTTTGATGAGGTTTGACTTTATAGGTCTAGTTTGCAAAAATATTCCATTTTTTAAAACATTTTTTGGTCAAATGTACAAAAATTCAGGTTTTCTGAATATTTTTGGCATAACGTAAAATGATTTTTTTATTTTTTTTTTTGTTTTTTTTTTGCACCATTTATAAATCAAGCGAAACAAGGTCTGTTTCAACTTGACCGTTTGGTATTGGGTTTATGTGTTTGTTACGCAGATTTGGCCAAACGCATTGACCGATTGTTTTAAAATTTGGCACGGAGGTATCTTGTACAAAGCCCGAACGACTTATTGTAACATTTCCCCCCCATTCGATTTCATTTCAAGATGGCGGCCTCTGACTTAACAGTAACGAGTGAATGCAGCTTTAGCCAAACGCATTGACCGATTGTTTCGAAATTTAGCACGAAGGTATCTTGCATAAAGCCCAAAAGACGTACGTGTAAGATATTTTTCCATTTGCTTCCGTTTCAAGATGGCGGCCTCTGACTTAACAATAACGAGTGTACGCAGTTTTAGTAAAACGCATCGACCGAATGTTTCGAAATTTAGCACGAAGGTACCTTGCATTAAGCCCGTTGATATTTTCCCACTCGCTTCCGTTTCAAGATGGCGGCCTCTGACAACAATAACGAGTGTACGCAGTTTTAGTGAAACGCATTGACCGATTGTTTCGAAATTTAACACGAAGGTATCTTGCCTTAAAGCCCGAATGATGTATGTGTAAGATATTTTCCCATTCGCTTCCGTTTCAAGATGGCGGCCTCTGACAACAATAAAGAGTGTACGCAGTTTTAGTCAAACGCATTGACCGATTGTTTCGAAATTTAACACGAAGTTATCTTGTATAAAGCCCGAAAGACATATGTGTAAGATATTTTTCCATTTGCTCCCGTTTCAAAATGGCGGCCTCTGACTTAACAGTAACGAGTGTACGCAGTTTTAGTAAAACGCATTGACCAATTGTTTCGAAATTTAGCACGAAGTTATCTTGTATAAAGCCCGAAAGACGTATGAGTAAGATATTTTTCCATTTGCTCCCGTTTCAAGATGGCGGCCTCTGACTTAACAGTAACGCGTGTACGCAGTTTTAGTAAAACGCATTGACCGATTGTTTCGAAATTTAGCACGAAGGTACCTTGCCTTAAAGCCCGAATGATGTATGTGTAAGATATTTTCCCACTCGCTTCCGTTTCAAGATGGCGGCCTCTGACAACAATAACGAGTGTACGCAGATTTAGTCAAACGCGTAGACCGATTATTTTGAAATTTAGCACGAAGGTATCTTGCCTAAAGCCCGAATGATGTATGTGTAAGATATTTTCCCACTCGCTTCCGTTTCAAGATGGCGGCCTCTGACAACAATAACGAGTGTACGCAGATTTAGTCAAACGCGTAGACCGATTATTTTGAAATTTAGCACGAAGGTATCTTGCCTAAAGCCCGAATGATGTATGTGTAAGATATTTTCCCACTCGCTTCCGTTTCAAGATGGCGGCCTCTGATAACAATAACGAGTGTACGCAGTATTAGTGAAACGCATCGACCGATTGTTTCGAAATTTAGCACGAAGGTACCTTGCCTAGCGCCCGAATGATGTATGTGTAAGCTATTTACCCACTCGCTTCCGTTTCAATATGGCGGCCTCTGACAACAATAACGAGTGTACGCAGATTTATTGAAACGCATCGACCGATTGTTTCGAAATTTAGCACGAAGGTATCTTGCCTTAAAGCGAATGGTACCCATTCGCCTAAGATGCGCCCGAATGATGTTCGAAATTTAACACGTATCTTGTATAAAGCCCGAAAGACATATGTGTAAAAATGGCGGCCTCTGACTTAACAGTAACGAGTTTACGCAGTTTTAGTAAAACGCATTGACCAATTGTTTCGAAATTTAGCACGAAGTTATCTTGTATAAAGCCCGAAAGACGTATGAGTAAGATATTTTTCCATTTGCTTCCGTTTCAAGATGGCGGCCTCTGACAACAATAACGCGTGTACGCAGTTTTAGTGAAACGCATTGACCGATTGTTTCCGATTTAGCACGAAGGTACCTTGCCTTAAAGCCCGAATGATGTATGTGTAAGATATTTTCCCACTCGCTTCGTTTCAAGATGGCGGCCTCTGACAACAATAACGAGTGTACGCAGATTTAGTCAAACGCGTAGACCGATTATTTTGAAATTTAGCACGAAGGTATCTTGCCTAAAGCCCGAATGATGTATGTGTAAGATATTTTCCCACTCGCTTCCGTTTCAAGATGGCGGCCTCTGACAACAATAACGAGTGTACGCAGATTTAGTCAAACGCGTAGACCGATTATTTTGAAATTTAGCACGAAGGTATCTTGCATAAAGCCCGAATGATGTATGTGTAAGATATTTTCCCACTCGCTTCCGTTTCAAGATGGCGGCCTCTGATAACAATAACGAGTGTACGCAGTATTAGTGAAACGCATCGACCGATTGTTTCGAAATTTAGCACGAAGGTACCTTGCCTAGCGCCCGAATGATGTATGTGTAAGCTATTTTCCCACTCGCTTCCGTTTCAAGATGGCGGCCTCTGACAACAATAACGAGTGTACGCAGTTTTAGTGAAACGCATTGACCGATTGTTTCGAAATTTAACACGAAGGTATCTTGCCTTAAAGCCCGAATGATGTATGTGTAAGATATTTTCCCATTCGCTTCCGTTTCAAGATGGCGGCCTCTGACAACAATAAAGAGTGTACGCAATTTTAGTCAAACGCATTGACCGATTGTTTCGAAATTTAACACGAAGTTATCTTGTATAAAGCCCGAAAGACAAATGTGTAAAATATTTTTCCATTTGCTCCCGTTTCAAAATGGCGGCCTCTGACTTAACAGTAACGAGTGTACGCAGTTTTAGTAAAACGCATTGACCAATTGTTTCGAAATTTAGCACGAAGTTATCTTGTATAAAGCCCGAAAGACGTATGAGTAAGATATTTTTCCATTTGCTCCCGTTTCAAGATGGCGGCCTCTGACTTAACAGTAACGCGTGTACGCAGTTTTAGTAAAACGCATTGACCGATTGTTTCGAAATTTAGCACGAAGGTACCTTGCCTTAAAGCCCGAATGATGTATGTGTAAGATATTTTCCCACTCGCTTCCGTTTCAAGATGGCGGCCTCTGACAACAATAACGAGTGTACGCAGATTTAGTCAAACGCGTAGACCGATTATTTTGAAATTTAGCACGAAGGTACCTTGCCTAAAGCCCGAATGATGTATGTGTAAGATATTTTCCCACTCGCTTCCGTTTCAAGATGGCGGCCTCTGATAACAATAACGAGTGTACGCAGTATTAGTGAAACGCATCGACCGATTGTTTCGAAATTTATCACGAAGGTACCTTGCCTAGCGCCCGAATGATGTATGTGTAAGCTATTTTCCCACTCGCTTCCGTTTCAAGATGGCGGCCTCTGACAACAATAACGAGTGTACGCAGTTTTATTGAAACGCATCGACCGATTGTTTCGAAATTTAGCACGAAGGTATCTTGCATAAAGCCCGAACGATGTATGTGTAAGATATTTTCCCACTCGCTTCCGTTTCAAGATGGCGGCCTCTGATAACAATAACGAGTGTACGCAGTATTAGTCAAACGGATTGACCGATTGTTTCGAAATTTAGCACGAAAGTATCTTGTATAAAGCCCGAAAGACGTATGTGTAAGATATTTCCTCACTCGCTTCCGTTTCAAGATGGCGGCCTCTGACAACAATAATGAGTGTACGCAGTTTTAGTGAAACGCATTGACCGATTGTTTCGAAATTTAGCTCGAAGGTACCTTGCCTAAAGCCCGAACGACGTATGTGTAAGATATTTTCCCATTCATTTCCGTTTCAAGATGGCGGCCTCTGGTTTAACGATGATGAGTGTACTTGCTAGCTATTTCTTGCAGTACTAGTTGAACGGAAAGACCAATGAAAATATTGACAGCTTCGTGAATAAAGAGCTTAAAATTTCCAATAAAGATGATCCAGTAAACATTTTTCCCTAAATATTACAGTTAGGCTACCGGTTAAATTGGAAGAAAAGGTTTAGAGCGTTGGAGCGCTGCCGCAGAGCGGTGGCCAGATAATTAATTAAGAATATACGCCAGGTCTATCGTTCTTTGAACTATTAGTTTAATTAGTTTTGAAACAATTTTGTACGACAGAAAATACGACTTAGGCACAGACACGATATGAAATTTGAAATCGTGTGGTGAACAACAGGTTGCACAATAGGTCAAGGCCGTACTTGCTTGAGGTGAGGCGGTAACATTACGGTGTCTATTAGACGTGTTTATGGCTGTTATACCACCAATGGGGTATGCATATTGTCATTAGAGATACAGAGGAATTACGTCGTGTTGCCATGGTGATGGTTGGGTATTACCGAGGAGGCGGTGCCAGTTGCTATGGTTCTGATGTGTTTGTCAAATGGAAATCTTCTGGTCGAGAAATTAAATAGGATAGACAATTATTATTGCTGGTGTATTTTAACGAAGTTTACGAAAAAATTCTGTTTCGACTAAAAAAAAAAATGAAATGGAATCATTTTTTAAAATGTGTTACTTAAAATTTTCGTAATTTTTCCCTGGTTTGAAGGTTCAGAACTCAAGTTATTATAGCGAATTCGAAATAAACAATATTGCTGGTCGAGAGTAAATAGAAAATAATTGCGATACTGAATTTCTGAATATCGCAATAATTTTTTTGTATCGTGAATTTTTGAAAATCTCATTAGCGTTTTAAGTTCTTAAAAATACAAAGGTGAACATCAATAAACATTTCAGTAAATCAGCAATTGCATCTAGTCAGCCGAGAATGTTGCTATTGATTGTAGGCTATCTTAGTATCCTCGCGGCTTTAGCATTCAAACGTGTCCAATTTTAGAACGATTTCATTCAAACTTCCCCCCAGCACCGCCTTCCTGGAATGTCCTCTTGGAGCACCAGTCACTTCCCGACGTACAGTTGGCCTTCAGACTCCCTCCGGTCCCCTCACAATCGACTGACCGTCTGGTCTTCCCAGGATAGACTGTCCCTCCTGTCCCCCCCCCCGAAAACGACTGACCCTCCGATTTCCAAAACTAACTGACGCTCCGGTCCCCCCAGCACCGCCTTCCTGGAATGTCCTCTTGGAGCACCAGTCACTTCCCGACGTACAGTTGGCCTTCAAACTCCCTCCGGTCCCCTCACAATCGACTGACCGTCTGGTCTTCCCAGGATAGACTGACCCTCCTGCCCCCCCCCCCGAAATCGACTGACCCTTCGATTCCCAAAACTAACTGACGCTCCGGTCCCCCCAGCACCGCCTTCCTGGAATGTCCTCTTGGAGCACCAGTCACTTCCCGACGTACAGTTGGCCTTCAAACTCCCTACGGTCCCCTCACAATCGACTGACCGTCTGGTCTTCCCAGGATAGACTGACCCTCCTGTCCCGCCCGAAATCGACTGATCCTCCGATTCCCAAAACTGACTGACGCTCCGGTCCCCCTAGGATTGTCTGACGTTCCGAATCGACTGATTCCCCCCTGTCTCCCCAGAATTGACTGACGCTTTGGTCCCCCTAGGATTGTCTGACGCTCCGGTCCCCCCAGCACCGCCTTCCTGGAATGTCCTCTTGGAGCATCAGTCACTTCCCTACTTACAGTTGGCCTTCAAACGCCTTCCGGTTCCCCATAAACGCATGATACTCCAGTCCCCCCCAGGATCGACTGACCCTCCTGTCCACTCAGAATCTACTGATTCTCCGATCCCCAGAACTCACTGACGCTCCGCCCCCCCCACAATTGACTGACGTTCCGATACACCCTGAATCGACTGACCCCCAGTCCCCCCACAATTGACTGACGCTCCGATCCCCCCAGAACAGACTGACCTCCCATGATCGACTAACCATACGTTCCCCAGAATTGACTGGCCCTTCTGCCTTTCCAGAATCGACTGATCCCCCCCAGTCTCCCCAGAATTTACTGACGCTCTGGTTCCCCTAGGATTGTCTGACGCTCCTGTACCCCCAGCACCGCCTTCCTGGAATGTCCTCTTGGAGCACCAGTCACTTTCCCGACGTACAGTTGGCTTTCAAACGCCCTCCGGTTGCCCCACAATCTCATGAGACTCCAGTCCCTCCCCCCAGGATCGAATGTCCCTCCGGTCCCCTCAGAATCGACTGACCGTCCGATCCACAGAACTGACTGACGCTCCGGTCCCACCAGAACCGACAGACCCTCCCATGATCGACTAACCATACGTTCCCCCAGAATTGACTGGCCCTCCGGCTCCACAGAATTGACTGACACTCCCGTCCTCCCTGAACCGACTGACCCTCCCATGATCGACTAACCATACGTTCCCCCAGAATTGACTGGCCCTCCGGCTCCACAGAATTGACTGACACTCCCGTCCTCCCTGAATCGACTGACCCTCCCATGATCGACTAACCATACGTTCCCCCAGAATTGACTGGCCCTCCGGCTCCACAGAATTGACTGACACTCCCGTCCTCCCTGAATCGACTGACCGTCCGATCCACAGAACTGACTGACGCTCCGGTCCCACCAGAACCGACTGACCCTCCCATGATCGACTAACCATACGTTCCCCCAGAATTGACTGGCCCTCCGGCTCCACAGAATTGACTGACACTTCCGTCCTCCCTGAATCGACTGACCCTACGACTGACTCTTCTCTCTACAATTTTTAAAACTAATAATTAAAACTATAATTTTAATTTCTAACCGAGTGTTAAATAAAAAATTGTGAATTTTATGGTGGGCTGATTTATTTCCATATTATTGTATTAATATTATTATTATTATTATTGTACTGCTCTTATTATTGTACTATTGTAATACACAATTGTTTAATATTAAAATGTTTGTTATGCGACATTCTAACGTTGTTAACTTCACTGAAGTTGACTTTCATCAGCTGTCTAGGTAAGTGACGTAATTATTTTTAATTAATAAATTCATTATTGAAAATTTGCGAAACTAAATACTCGGCGAACTGAGCAGCCGGCCTGAAGTGTTGTTTCATTCGTCGCCATGGTAACACACGCAGCGAATTGTTTATTGGCGGTGACGTCATTTATTCGACTCGTTTAGAATCTCATACAAATGCAAATTCACCGCTACGTAGATCACTGTTTTCGTCACGTTTATTGCAAAACAGCGGTTTAAATTACTTTCCGTTTGTTCGTGGGGTGGGGGGGGTGGAGTGGGGTGGGGGAACAATGTCGGAAATTGTTTTCCTAGACTTCCCTAATGGTTTCCAGTTCTTGTTTTTAATCACGCGTAATGGAAGGGGGAATTTTTTAGAAATTCGTTTCAAGAAACTAAATTAATAAATTTCGTGAATAAATTGCGTAAACTTCAAACATTCGGTTAAATATTTAAAAAGAGCTTCAATTCTTACCCAAAAAACAGTGACTGATACAAACCTTGATGGCGAACAAGGTTTACTTTAGATCTTTTTTCATTACTCGGAATATACGTTTTAAATTAAAATTTACTGAATTTTTTAACGATTCGTTAGCGCTATCTGATAAGCTGTTTTTTGAAGTTTGGCCGATTTAATAGGTTTCAGAACTGAAATTCTTTTGTAGATAAAAGATAGCGACATACGAGGTGTGTTCAGAAAGTAACGAGAATTTTTAAATTTCACGGGCTTGTAGAGTCATATTGTCAAAATTTTTTTTTATTATGTTGGTATACATGCCCTTGAAGTATGATAAAACTTTCAGCTGTTTTCATTGTTGACTTTGTCTGTAACAACCACTAAGGTTAGACGCGTTTTTATGAGCTCGGCGATTTTCGTTTGTTAAAAGAAATGGATCAAAGAATTTGTACCAAATTTTGCCTAAAAAATGAAATAAAGTGTAAAAAAGTGTGTGAAATGTTAAAAAAGGTGAGTCTGCTATGAGTAAAGCAAGAGTTTACGAGTGGTATAAGCGTTTCCAAGAAGGCCGTGAAGACGTTGTAGATGACGAACGCCTTGGACGTCCCAGCACATCAACAACCGATGAAAACGTAGAAAAAGTGAAAGAAATGGTTAGGATCAATCGCCGAATCATAATTAGAGAGGTCGCTGATGATGTTGGCGTATCGATTGGATCATGTCATGACATTGTTTCCAGTGTTTTGTGTATGAAACGCGTGGCAGCAAAATTCGTTCCAAAATTGTTGAATTTTGAACAAAAACAGCGGCGAATGGAAGTTGCTCAGGAGTCACTAAATGAAGTCAACGACGATGCAGAATTACTGAAACGTATTATAACAGGTGACGAAACATGGGTTTACGGATATGACGTCGAAACTAAGGCTCAATCATCCCAGTGGAGGCATTCTGGCTCGCCAAGACCGAAAAAGGCTCGACAAGTGCGGTCGAAAGTGAAGGTTATGCTCACTGTGTTCTTCGATATTAATGGCATGGTGCATCATGAATTCCTGCCACCAGGTGAAACGGTCAATAAGGAGTACTACCTACAAGTTCAACGCCGTTTGCGTGAAGCAATTTGGAAAAAACGCCCGGATCTGTGGAAAAACAATTCATGGCTTTTGCACCACGATAATGCACCAGCTCACACATCTTTGCTTGTTCGTGAATATTTGGCCAAAAACAGTACTGTAACGATGCCCAGCCTCCATATTCGCCAGACATGGCTCCGTGTGACTTTTTCCTATTTCCAAAAATAAAGAGAACCTTAAAGGGCCGTCGTTTTACAGCCGTAGATGACATTAAAAGCGCATCGCTGAAAGAACTAAAGGCTATCTCAAAGATCGAGTTTGAGAAGTGTTTCGAGGATTGGAAGAAGCGCTGGCACAAGTGCATAATCTCCAATGGGGACTATTTTGAAGGCGACAACATCAATGTAGAAGAATAAATAAATATTTTGTTCAAAAAATTAAAATTCTCGTTACTTTCTGAACACACCTCGTATATTAATTATGATGCAAAAACGTAGTTTTCAGGCCCCGCAGTGACTAGTGAGCGAAGGCTGCAAGGGGCGGAGCCCCTAGAGTTAATATAATTCTGTAAAAACTATCAAAACTATTAAGCAACTATTTGCAATTTCCGTTATGTTGAACTGCGTTATTAAATTCAATACAAACTCAGTGTTGGCAAACCCAAGCCATGTTATCAAAATCCAAGTGTAATTAAATGTCAGTCAACGCAGTTAATTGAAGGACGCTTCGCTCTGCCACAGTGCGCAAGGTCAAATCGAGGTTATGGCGTGAGGCGTGATTCCACGGGAAATTAGTTCTTGTATAACGCCTTTGGCTAAGATAACATTGTGACAGTTTGACAAATCAGCTGCAAAGTTTTTGTTGATGCAGTAATATTTTCCTTTATTTTAACGAGCGAAGTGAGCAGTTCAAAGTAGAGGTGACGTCATTTATTTGTCACGCAGTTAATTTTCTAACGCGTTTCTTGATTGTTTTTTGCGTGTTTATGCGTGTTCGACTAATGAATTTTTTTTTTGCCTAACGTCCGATTATTGTGCACACTTGTGCTAATGCAGACGATGGGATGATTTATAGTGTATGAAAATGCCAAGCCCTGGCCGGGAATCGAACCCGGGTCTTCGGGGCGAAAGCGCAGTACGCTATCAACTAGGCCACTGAGAGGCGGCTCGGCTAATGCAGACAGCGGGAACGAAGCTACGGGCACAAAAACCAAGATTAACTAAATTCTGTCCAACTGCTTGCCCAATACTAAATCTGAACGAGTGCACCTTCTATTGTCTTCAAGTTTGTTAATTATTTTTATCTTTATACCCGTATTGATTTTCAACTAAGTCTAATCAAAGGTGATGACTTAGGCCGGATGGCTACTGAAAGAATAACGAGCTGAACGGAGTCAAGCGGCTCCGCTCCGTTTCGACTCTGTCTCGGTTCGGTTATGAAGTTTCAGACCGAACCTAGACAGAGTCGAAACGGAATAATCAACTGACTCCGCTTCCCTCACCACGCTGACCATTCCTCCAAAAGTACATATGCTATCGTTAATAATAATAATATCGGTTAAAACGTGCAGCGACTCTTTTCGTTCCACTCTTTCCGATCTTCCCATTGTCCGATTTATAAATTTCGATCACTCATAGCTTTACGGATTCCTTCCATCCAGCTCTTTCTTGGTCTTCCTCTTGCCCTTCTTAAGGTCGGCACCCACTCCATTGCTTGTTTTGGCAGTCGCGCTTGGCTCATCCGTTGGACATGACCGTACCAAATTAACTGACTCCTCTCAATATCCTTTATAATCGTGTCCTCTATTCCCGTCTGTTGACGAATTACCTCATTTCGTATTCTTTCTACTCCATTTCTACAGCCTCTGTCCTTTTCTTGTTTTTTTCTTTAATTCTCCACGTCTCAGCTCCATATATTTAAAAACTCTTAATAATCGGATTATATATATATATATGTGTGTGTGTGTGTGTGTGTGTGTGTGTGTGTGTGTGTGTGTGTGTGTGTGTGTGTGTGTGTATTTTTTACGTCCGACTATTGTGCACTTGGGCTAATGCAGACGATGGGATGATTTATAGCGTATGAAAATGCCAAGCCCTGGCCGGGAATCGAATCCGGGTCCTCAGGGTGAAAGCCCAGTACACTATCAACTAGGCCACCGAGGCGGCTTTCGTATTATATATATTGAGCTTTTGTGATCATGTTATATTCTTACTCCACAATACGCCGTTCAAGCATCCTATTATTTTCCTTGTTTCTGTTATTCTCGACCTTATTTGGTTTCATCCGTACCGCTTTTGTCGAACTTTACGCCCAAATATCTATACTCTTCACACGGTTGGTATATCCTCCGTAGTCAATGTCTGGACTACTTATTTGGTCACCTCGTTGCCTAGTTTAAGTTCTTAAATATAGTAGTGCCTAGAACCCGTTACAGTAGGCCTAAATATTTAGATTTACAAGATACTGACTCCACTTCCGGTTGCCGCGTAACTTAATTGCGCTCCGCACGGTTCGGCTATGCGCAGCCCCGCATTTGGTGGCCGCTCGGTTTAAAGTGATAGTTTAAAAATGATCACACACGGGCAAGCCAACAAATCAAATAGCACTGTGACGTCCAAAACTCATCGTGAGCTAGTGGTGGGGCAGAAAACAACAAACTCTTAAAAAAACTGCTTTTCTATAAACGACAAACGGAAACAAGCAGTTGGATTTGAACTGGTTTATGATTTGTTAAACAAGGAACGGCTTTCCGCACTACCACGGTGCCGCAAGCGCTAAAACTGTTTTCCTGCTAACTGCTTTTCTTCTACCTGCTTTTATGCTGTTTCCCTTTATTTCAAAGTTGCTTGTTGCTTGTAGTGAAGTAAGAACTGTTTGGTCAATGTCAACGTTTATCTCTATTTTGTTGCGAGTTGTAGTAACAACCTCTCACATTTTGTAGATACAGAGCCTAATTTTATTTAAACATATTTTTTACATTTATTATCAATCGTCAATATTTTGTAATCGACTAAAAATATTCTAAATCGTTTGCATTTTGGTAAACATGCAAAGGACTGTTTAATTTTTAAGTAAAAAAAAGAATGCTTCTATTAGAAATTCATCGCATTTTGTACATAAAATGGCTTACATAATTATTACGTTTTGAGAATGTAATTTAATTATTACTACACTTGTAAGGATTATTTTTATCCTTTCTACCCAAAAACAGTTAAGGACATGGTGGTAGTGGGAATGAAAAAGTAGTCTTAGAAAACTGAACGTATGTGCTTTATGTTTTAGCTGCTAATACAACTTTGTTTCAGTTTTCTAAACCTGTTTTTTTCCCAACTATTTTTAAAAGCAGCTTTTTTCCTCAACAAACAGTTTGTTGACGTTTCGTAAAAATAGCTGAAACGCCCACCTCTACTTTAAACTACTAGTTGTTAAAGGCACATTTAAATAGACTAAATGCAATACCTTTCCATTTATTACACAGCAGTACGGTACATGCTTACTAAGTCATTCGACTTCCTGAAACCTATTGAAGGTAGAGGTGGGTAAGAAAACACCAAACTGATAAAACAAACTGTTTTTCTATATACGAAAAACAAACTGCTTTTCCAAACAGAAACAAGCAGTTTGATTTGGACTGGATCGTGATTTGTTAAACAAGGAACAGCTGTTTGGACTTCCCCACCACCAACATTCTATTCGAACGTTACCGCAAGCGCTAAAACTTTTTTCCTGCTATTTTCCTGCTAAATGTTTTCCTGCTAATTTCTTTTGTTTAACCTGCTATGCTTTTTCCCTTTATTTCAAAGTTTCTTGTTGCAACGTAGTGAAGTAATAACTGTTTGGGCGTTGTCAGAGTTTATCTCTATTTTGTTGCGAGTTGTTTGAAAGTTTTAAATGTAAAATTTGTTGTTCAAACATTTTTTAAACTGCAAAAACAGTCATAATTGTGTTTTATATTAGTTTTTCTCCGTAGTTTACTTTGTGTTTAGAAATTTAAAAATATTTAGTGGACAATTTTGAAAGTTTTCTTTTACTTTTTTATGTTTTCAGAATTAAGTGCATAGTTTTTAATTATTTATTGGATGTGTGGACTTTTTAAAATTCACAATATCTACTCTTGTATATATCTTGAATAATTTTAGAACTTTTTCTAAACTAATTTTATTTATACGTACTTTTTATATTTATTATCAATCATCAATATTTTTTAATCAACTAAAAATATTCTAAATTGTTTGCATTTCAGTAAATATGCAAAGGCTATTTAATTTTTAAGTAAAAAAAAATGCTTTTATTAGAAATTCATTGCATTTTGTAATTGCATACATATATATTACGTTTTGAGAATGTAATTTAATTATTACTACACTTATAAGTATTATTTTTTTCTAAATGCTTTACACCAAAAAACAGTTAAGGACATGGTGGTAATGGGAATGTAAAAGCAGTCTTAGAAAACTGAACGTTTGTGCTTATGTTTTAGCTGCTAACACAACTCCGAGTTTCAGTTTTTCTAAACCTGTTTTTTTCCAACTGTTTTTAAAAACAGTTTTTTTTCAACAAATTGTTCGTTGATATTTTGTAAAAATAGCAGAAACGCCCATCCCTAATTGAAGGTGTTAGGCTGTTTGTTAATTCATTGCAATCAGCTGTTTTTCGCCACACTTGTCAGTTTAAACACAAACGCTAATATTAAAATTCTGTTGGCAGCACTGAGTTTATCAGTAGCCCCGTTTGTTACGCCACTGCTTCAGACAAATCAAAGTTAGTTCCCGACAACCATATCCAGTATGAACGGGTATAAATCATGTAAAACTGCCTGAATTGTTTAATATTGTCCCACTTTCACCAGTCGTCTGGCAACGCCCACTACCTCTTATCGTAGTCATTGTCTTTGTGCACATTTGTCTACCGATTTAGAGATAAATCCGTCAAGAATGTACTGTTATGTCCGCGAACAGATTAATAAAGACTATACCATTGAATATAAACGGACTAAAGGTACAAAAGCTATTGTAAAAACATGATCCGTATCGGAGGCTAAAGTCCACGGCGGACTCTTTGCAGTTACGAACGCTACAAGCTGCAAGGAAAGGTTGAGAAAATAGTACTAGTATCTGTTTAAATTGTAGTTGCACACTTTGCCGCAAGATGCCACCACCAGCGAGCGCTCACAAATCTCTCGCAAGGGTTATCATTCTAGCTGCACCTATTGAGAGGATTTCGACGTCCCTCGCGGTACCCGAGTCTAACACACACTTACGACTTTAACACTTTACACTTACACTTACATTTAGGGAGGCGATAATAGCCTTAAAGTGCTTTTCGCCTTAAAAAAAAAAAAAAAAAAAAAAAAAATAGAACGTTTATGACAGGATTATATAACAGGATTTTCGTATTTAGCCCTCCTCAATAAACGCTTTCGTTCATTCGTTGAGGATCCTTGTTTAAATAAAAACCCTTGGAGAGCATGCTGACAAATACCGAGTCAGTAGACATGTTTATAGAGACTATACGATTCGTTTTATTAGCCAGTGAATATATTCAGAAAACTCACCTGTATGAGGGAGTTCTAACTGGGTTCAGATTTAGAACAGAGATCGCGCATTGTACTTCATATGCCGATTTGTTGCAACAGTGTTGCCAATCTATTAAGCTACGATTTCTCAGCACCCACTATATGTATGTGTGTGCATGCCTATACACGTTCGCAATTTCTGTCCAATTCGAATAAAAATTTGGCACTAAAATCGACTTTAATAAAATCTTGGAAAAGTTCTTTAACCAGCAAAATTCGATTAACAGTTTAAAAATGGCGGTCATTTCAAATCTTTAACAATCATAACTCTTTGTCTTAAATATTTTTTTTAAATCTGATTTCACCATCGTAATCAGCGTTAAAAACTGCACCTATCAGCATTTTGAGTTTACAAAATACGTTGAACTTAAGAAATATGATTTGACTGCTGTCAGGATTCAGTTTCGTATTTCGTATTATCGGTGCAATTTGAAAGTTTAAAATACTTTTTTTTTGGTGTTTAACGTCCGACTATTGTGCACACTTGGGCTAATGCAGACGATGGGATGATTTATAGCGTATGAAAATGCCAAGCCTGGCCTGGAATCGTACCCGGGTCCTCGGGGTGAAAGCCCAGGCCACCGAGGCAGCATCAGCGTTTCTAACCTAAGATCTGTATGTTAGGGAATTTATTCACCCAGTTTTATTTCGATAAACTTACGGACTATTTAACAAAATTTGATAAAAATCTTTAGAGCCGCTTTTGAGAAATTAAAATTTTTAAGTGTTTTCGCCTTTAAAATGCGATATCTTTAACTGTATGGAGTCCGAAAAACCGTGTGTTTCGTACTAGACTTCCGACTTACCATGTAGACAGGGCAATTTTACTGGAACCTGAGATAAAATCTTTTCCGTAATTTTTCACCAGCAGTATATAGGCCACCGAGGCGGCTCAATACTAATAAAAAAAAAATTTTAATACTAATAAAAGCAGATTTTAATGTTGTTTTTGATGATAAACCCAGAGTTACAAAAATGAAGGAAGATAACGAAAATATTTTTGGAAATTCGCTTGCATCACGTTTGCGTGCCGTAGTTTTTTTTTAGGCGAAAAGCACATTAAGGCTATTATCGCCTCCGTAAATGTATGTGTAAGTGTAAAGTGTTAAAGTTGTGTGTGTAAGTTGTTAGACTCGGGTACCGCGAGGGACGTCTAAATCCTCTCAATAGGTTGCAGCTAGTCTACAACCCCTGCGGGATGTTGTACAGTTAACACATGCCACAAAACTGAATACTAAACAATTACGTTGGGCTGGGTAAGTAGTATAATGGCGTTTAAAATAATTTAAAAATATTTATTATTTACATTTACCAATATAGGCCTACAATTAAACGTATAAAACGTCACTGTTGTACAGTTATTTTTTTTTAAGGCGTAAAGCACATTATCTATCATCGCCTCCCTAAATGTAAGTGTGAGTGTAAAGTGTTAAAGTCGTAAGTGTAAGTGTATTAGACTCGGGTACCGCGTGGGTCTATAAATCCTCTCAATAGGTGCAGCTAGTCTGCACCATATGCCTTGGTATCACAGTTTTTTTAATTGATACTAGTATATAATTGGTAAAATACAAAAAAAAAAACCATGAACGCCGTTGGTCTTTTTGCCTTAGTTACTCTGGTATTGTAAATCGCTTTTTTACTTCAAAGTTGGTACTCTTACTTCAGGTGGGAATATTCGTACATGATTAAAAAAATGAACAAAATCAGATTAACCGATTTTGAGAAAGTTTCCGATTTTATGGTTTTTATCGGTAACTACAGAACTGAATTTTTTAGAAAAATTGCAAACGTGACAGTGTCCATTGTTTATACACCGCAGTTATGTTTTATCTAACTGTGGAATTGATTACACCGTAACATTTACGCCTATTGTACGGCAGAATGGAGGACAAAGGGTGTATATAATTAATAGCGTGAAGAAGAAGGAGGGATGGAAATGGAACTGCCAGTAAATGGAACAAACACATCAGGCGCCGTCTGCCACCACTGGAAACAAGCACATAAAATAGGCTACACTCTTGCGTAGTTTGCTATAATGGGCACTTTACGAAGGCCGGAGTGTACAGTATCAGCTGTAAACTGATTTTCATTTGATGCCTTTATGCTAATTAGACTAATGAAGAGGTAGCACACGAAAAATCTACGGTAGTAATTTTTTTTTTTTTTTTTTTTTTTTTTAAGGCGAAAATGGCTATTATCGCCTCCCTAAATGTAACTGTGAGTGTAAAGTGTTAATCGTAAGTGTAGTGTTGTAAGTGTAAGTGTGTGAGACTCGGGTACCGCGAGGGACGTCTAAATCCTCTCAATAGGTGCAGCTAGTCTGCACCCCTGCGGGGTACGGTAGTAATTAAAATCGAACCTGCGTACAAGTCCGAGTTGTGGCGAACTACTTTATTCTACCGCCAGAGCGATTCGTAAACTGAAATCAATTTGAAGAACTGTCAGTATTAGCAATAAAGAAATGATATTTTTCAAAATCGGTTGAACTGATTTCACTTTGATATTGATACGAAAATTGCATAAAAAGAAAATCAAGAATGAACTTAATGGACGCTTATATTTCTGACTTGATAGCAGCGCATTTCGAAAAACTAACTGTTTAATAACATCATATAAACGAACATTTTTGTACTTTGCAATAAAAATATGAAAGAACCATTAAATTAATTTTTCCCCAGCTGCCTCGGTGGCCTAGTTGATAGCGTACTGGGCTTTCACCCCGACGACCCGGGTTCGATTCCCGTTCAGGGCTTGGCATTTCCATACGCTATAAATCATCCCATCGTCTGCATTAGCCCAAGTGTGCACAATAGTCGGATGTTAAAAAAAAAATATTACTAACTGTTATTTTAAACAGAACTATCCTTAAGTTAACAGTTATACGTTATTACCAACTGTTATTTTTAACAGAACTATCCTTAAGTTAACAGTTATACGTTATTACCAACTGTTATTTTTAACAGAACTATCCTTAAGTTAACAGTTATACGTTATTACCAACTGTTATTTTTAACAGAACTATCCTTAAGTTAACAGTTATACGTTATTACCAACTGTTATTTTTAACAGAACTATCCTTAAGTTAACAGTTATACGTTATTACCAACTGTTATTTTTAACAGAACTATCCTTAAGTTAACAGTTATACGTTATTACCAACTGTTATTTTTAACAGAACCATCCTTAAGTTAACAGTTATACGTTATTACTGGCCTAGTTGATAGCGTACTGGGCTTTCACCCTGAGGACCCGGGTTCGACTAACTGTTATTTTAAACAGAACTATCCTTAAGTTAACTGTTATACGTTATTACCAACTGTTATTTTTAACAGAACCATCCTTTAGTTAACAGTTATACGTTATTATTAACTGAGGCCGCCTCGGTGGCCTAGTTGATAGCGTACTGGGCATTCACCCCGAAGACCCGGGTTCGATTCCCGTTCAGGGCTTGGCATTTTCATACGCTATAAATCATCCCATCGTCCGCATTAGCCCAAGTGTGCACAATAGTCGGACGTTAAAAAAAAATATTACTAACTGTTATTTTTAACAGAACTATCCTTAAGTTAACAGTTATACGTTATTACTGGCCTAGTTGATAGCGTACTGGGCTTTCACCTCGATGACCCGGGTTCGATTCCCGTTCAGGGCTTGGCATTTTCATAAGCTATAAATCATCCCATCGTCTGCATTAGCCAGTGTGCACAATAGTCGGACGTTAAACACAAAAAAAAATATATTTTCCCGCTTTCGTAAAAAATCAGTCGTAATCAGTTAAAATCTGCATGAATTAGTATCTTAAATTTATTTAAATTTCATCGAAAATTGTTCAACCAACTTATCAGATTTTAACTGTGATAGTAGTGAAATTCGGTTTAGTATGAAAATTTAAAATTACACAATTTTCAATGAATGCTAATTTCATGTTCGTGGTATTGGGTCAAATTCTTAGACTCAAGTGATATTCATTTCAAATCTTAGAAAAAATATTTCCTTATGAAATATTTTTCATATATATATATATCCATAAAAATATTGCTTTATGGATTCCTATGTAATATGCGTAAAATAAGTTAACCCCGCAGGGAGGTGCAGACTAGCTGCACCGATGGAGAGGATTTAGACGTCCCTCGCGGTACCCGAATCTAACACACAATCACACTTACAACACTGTAGAGGTAGGCGTTTCTGATATTTTTACAAAACGTCAACAAACTGTTTGTTGAGGAAAAAAAAGCTGCTTTTTATAAAACAGTTGGGAAAAAACAGGTTTAGAAAACTGAAACTCAAAGTTGTATTAGCAGCTAAAACATAAAGCACATACGTTCAGTTTTCTAAGACTACTTTTTCATTCCCATTACCACCATGTCCTTAACTGTTTTTGGGTATAAAGCATTTAGAAAGGATAAAAATAATCCTTACAAGTGTAGTAATAATTAAATTACATTCTCAAAACGTAATAATTATATAAGCCATTTTATATACAAAATGCGATGAATTTCTAATAGAAGCATTCTTTTTTTACTTAAAAATTAAACAGTCCTTTGCATATTTACCAAAATGCAAACGATTTAGAATATTTTTAGTCGATTAAAAAATATTGACGATTGATAATAAATATAAAAAATATGTTTAAATAAAATTAGGCTCTGTATCTACAAAATGTGAGAGGTTGTTACTACAACTCGCAACAAAATAGAAATAAACGTTGACATTGACCAAACAGTTCTTATTTCACTACAAGCAACAAGCTACTTTGGAATAAAGGGAAAAGGCATAAAAGCAGGTATAAGAAAAGCAGTTAGCAGGAAAGCAGGAGGAAAACAGTTTTAGCGCTTGCGGCAACGTTCGAATAGAACAGTCCGTTCCTTGTTTAACAAATCATAAACCAGTCCAAATCCAACTGCTTGTTTCCGTTTGAAAAAGCAGTTTGTTTGTCGTTTATAGAAAAGCAGTTTTTTTAACAGTTTGGTGTTTTCTGCCCCACCACTACAACACTACACTTACGGCTTTAACAGTTTACACTCACGCTTACATTTAGGGAGGCGATAATAGCCTCAATGTGATTTTCGCCTTAAAATACAAAAAAAAAAGATAAAAAATAATTCATTAGTAAGGTTGATTTTCGTATTGTTTTTTGAGCAAAAAATTCTTAAAAACCGTAAAATTAAAAAAAAATTTTAAGGTACATAAATATCAAAACACTAGAAATATGCTGCTGAAGGACTTTTGATATTTCGTTTCAGCACAGTGTTTGACAAATTTATTATTTTAATTTTTGTTAAAACAAATAATTTTATTATGCCAGTAGATTCGCAGGCTCAGCGTTTTCAGAATATTCAGGGTACAACACTATTTTAGGTTATGCATAAGATGTAACGACACTTTATTGAGGTTAGGTTAGGATGGATATCCGCTAGTCCGCAGATATTTTCATTTGTGGTGGTGACATTTATCGACCATGAAATTTAACTGCATGACAATAGCTTTAGATGTAGGTTTTTGTCATAAAATACAAGATTATATATATGAATCGTTTTCCTTGCTAACGTTACTATTTGAGTTATTGTTTGTACTCTTTCTGTTACATGATTGTACGGTTCTTATTTTGTTAGCAAATTTGTGATTATATTGTCAGTATTTTTTAATATTTTAGTAAATTACATAATTTGAAAAATTTGTTATTTAAGAGCAAATTAGAATGACATTTAACCCACACATTCATAAAAGCTATTACACAGATAAGAAAAGGTTACAATGTGAGAAAGTTTTACAATCTATAATTATATACAAAGTGTTACAATCTGTAAATACAAGTGTTACAATCTGTGATTACAAGTGCTACAATCTGTGATTACAAGTGCTACAATCTGTAATTACAAGTGCTACAATCTGTGATTACAAATGCTACAATCTGTGATTACAAGTGCTACAATCTGTAATTACAAGTGCTACAATCTGTGATTACAAGTGCTACAATCTGTGATTACAAGTGCTACAATCTGTGTATACAAGTACTACAATCTGTGATTATAAGCGCTACAATCTGTGATTACAAGTGCTACAATCTGTGATTACAAGTGCTACAATCTGTGATTACAAATGCTACAATCTGTGACTACAAGGGCTACAATCTGTGATTACAAGTGCTACAATCTGTGACTACAAGCGCTACAATCTGTGATTACAAGTGCTACAACCTGTGTATAAAAGTGCTACAATCTGTGATTACAAGTGCTACAATCTGTGACTACAAGCGCTACAATCTGTGATTACAAGTGCTACAATCTGGGTATACAAGTGCTACAATCTGTGAATACAAACGCTACAATCGGTGATTACAAGTGCTACAATCTGTGCTTACAAGCGCTACAATCTGTAATTACAAATGTTACAATCTGTGACTACAAGGGCTACAATCTGTGATTACAAGCGCTACAATCTGCGATTACAAGCGCTTCAATCTGTAAATACAAGGGCTACAATCTGTGATTACAAGTGTTATAATCTGTGATTACAAGTGCTACAATCTGTGATTACAAGTTCTACAATCTGCGATTACAAGCGCTACAATCTGTAAATACAAGGGCTACAATCTGTGATTACAAGTGTAACAATCTGTGACTACAAGGGCTACAATCTGTGATTACAAGTACTACAATCTGTGATTATAAGCGCTACAATCTGTGATTACAAGTGCTACAATCTGTGATTACAAGTGCTACAATCTGTGATTACAAATGCTACAATCTGTGACTACAAGGGCTACAATCTGTGATTACAAGTGCTACAATCTGTGACTACAAGCGCTACAATCTGTGATTACAAGTGCTACAATCTGGGTATACAAGTGCTACAATCTGTGAGTACAAGTGCTACAATCTTTGTATACAAGTGCTACAATCTGTGATTACAAGTGCTACAATCTGTGACTACAAGCGCTACAATCTGTGATTACAAGTGCTACAATCTGGGTATACAAGTGCTACAATCTGTGAATACAAACGCTACAATCGGTGATTACAAGTGCTACAATCTGTGCTTACAAGCGCTACAATCTGTAATTACAAATGCTACAATCTGTGACTACAAGGGCTACAATCTGTGATTACAAGTGCTACAATCTGTAAATACAAGCGCTACAATCTGTGATTACAAGGGCTACAATCTGTGACTACAAGTGCTACAATCTGTGACTACAAGCGCTACAATCTGTGATTACAAGTGCTACAATCTGGGTATACAAGTGCTACAATCTGTGAATACAAACGCTACAATCGGTGATTACAAGTGCTACAATCTGTGCTTACAAGCGCTACAATCTGTAATTACAAATGTTACAATCTGTGACTACAAGGGCTACAATCTGTGATTACAAGCGCTACAATCTGCGATTACAAGCGCTACAATCTGTAAATACAAGGGCTAAAATCTGTGATTACAAGTGTTATAATCTGTGATTACAAGTGCTACAATCTGTGATTACAAGTTCTACAATCTGCGATTACAAGCGCTACAATCTGTAAATACAAGGGCTACAATCTGTGATTACAAGTGTTACAATCTGTGACTACAAGTGCTACAATCTGTGATTACAAGTACTACAATCTGTGATTATAAGCGCTACAATCTGTGATTACAAGTGCTACAATCTGTGATTACAAGTGCTACAATCTGTGATTACAAATGCTACAATCTGTGACTACAAGGGCTACAATCTGTGATTACAAGTGCTACAATCTGTGACTACAAGCGCTACAATCTGTGATTACAAGTGCTACAATCTGGGTATACAAGTGCTACAATCTTTGTATACAAGTGCTACAATCTGTGATTACAAGTGCTACAATCTGTGACTACAAGCGCTACAATCTGTGATTACAAGTGCTACAATCTGGGTATACAAGTGCTACAATCTGTGAATACAAACGCTACAATCGGTGATTACAAGTGCTACAATCTGTGCTTACAAGCGCTACAATCTGTAATTACAAATGCTACAATCTGAGACTACAAGGGCTACAATCTGTGATTACAAGTGCTACAATCTGTAAATACAAGCGCTACAATCTGTGATTACAAGGGCTACAATCTGTGACTACAAGGGCTACAATCTGTGATTACAAGTGACAATCTGCGATTACAAGCGCTACAATCTGTAAATACAAGGGCTACAATCTGTGATTACAAGTGTTACAATCTGTGTATACAAGTGCTACAATCTGTGAATACAAACGCTACAATCGGTGATTACAAGTGCTACAATCTGTAATTACAAGTGCTACAATCTGTGATTACAAGTGCTACAATCGGTGATTACAAGTGCTACAATCTGTGCTTACAAGCGCTACAATCTGTGATTACAAATGCTACAATCTGTGATTACAAGTGCTACAATCGGTGATTACAAGTGCTACAATCTGTGCTTACAAGCGCTACAATCTGTGATTACAAATGCTACAATCTGTGACTACAAGGGCTACAATCGGTGATTACAAGTGCTACAATCTGTGATTACAAGTGCTACAATCGGTGATTACAAGTGCTACAATCTGTGCTTACAAGCGCTACAATCTGTGATTACAAATGCTACAATCTGTGACTACAAGGGCTAAAATCGGTGATTACAAGTGCTACAATCTGCGATTACAAGCGCTACAATCTGTAAATACAAGGGCTACAATCTGTGATTACAAGTGTTACAATCTGTGTATCCAAGTGCTACAATCTGTGAATACAAACGCTACAATCGGTGATTACAAGTGCTACAATCTGTGCTTACAAGCGCTACAATCTGTGATTACAAATGCTACAATCTGTGACTACAAGGGCTACAATCTGTGATTACAAGCGCTACAATCTGTAAATACAAGTGCTACAATCTGTGAGTACAAGTGCTACAATCTTTGTATACAAGTGCTACAATCTGTGATTACAAGTGCTACAATCTGTGACTACAAGCGCTACAATCTGTGATTACAAGTGCTACAATCTGGGTATACAAGTGCTACAATCTGTGAATACAAACGCTACAATCGGTGATTACAAGTGCTACAATCTGTGCTTACAAGCGCTACAATCTGTAATTACAAATGCTACAATCTGTGACTACAAGGGCTACAATCTGTGATTACAAGTGCTACAATCTGTAAATACAAGCGCTAGAATCTGTGATTACAAGTGCTACAATCTGTGACTACAAGGGCTACAATCTGTGATTACAAGTGACAATCTGCGATTACAAGCGCTACAATCTGTAAATACAAGGGCTACAATCTGTGATTACAAGTGTTACAATCTGTGTATACAAGTGCTACAATCTGTGAATACAAACGCTACAATCGGTAATTACAAGTGCTGCAATCTGTAATTACAAGTGCTACAATCTGTGATTACAAGTGCTACAATCGGTGATTACAAGTGCTACAATCTGTGCTTACAAGCGCTACAATCTGTGATTACAAATGCTACAATCTGTGATTACAAGTGCTACAATCTGTGCTTACAAGCGCTACAATCTGTGATTACAAATGCTACAATCTGCGATTACAAGCGCTACAATCTGTAAATACAAGCGCTACAATCTGTAAATACAAGCGCTACAATCTGTGATTACAAGGGCTACAATCTGTGACTACAAGGGCTACAATCTGTGATTACAAGTGCTACAATCTGTGACTACAAGGGCTACAATCTGTGATTACAAGTGCTACAATCTGTAAATACAAGCGCTATAATCTGTGATTACAAGTGCTACAATCTGTGACTACAAGGGCTACAATCTGTGATTACAAGTGACAATCTGCGATTACAAGCGCTACAATCTGTAAATACAAGGGCTACAATCTGTGATTACAAGTGTTACAATCTGTGTATACAAGTGCTACATTCTGTGAATACAAACGCTACAATCGGTGATTACAAGTGCTACAATCTGTAATTACAAGTGCTACAATCTGTGATTACAAGTGCTACAATCGGTGATTACAAGCGCTACAATCTGTAAATACAAGCGCTACAATCTGTGAATACAAACGCTACAATCGGTGATTACAAGTGCTACAATCTGTAATTACAAGTGCTACAATCTGTGATTACAAGTGCTACAATCTGTGATTACAAATGCTACAATCTGTGACTACAAGGGCTACAATCTGTGATTACAAGCGCTACAATCTGTAAACACAATCGCTACAATCTGTGATTACAAATGCTACAATCTGTGACTACAAGGTCTACAATCTGTGATTACAAGTGCTACAATCTGCGATTACAAGCGCTACAATCTGTAAATACAAGCGCTACAATCTGTAAATACAAGGGCTACAATCTGTGACTACAAGGGCTACAATCTGTGACTACAAGGGCTGCAATCTATGATTACAAGTGCTACAATCTGCGATTACAAGCGCTACAATCTGTAAATACAAGGGCTACAATCTGCGATTACAAAATGTTACAAACTGCACTTAAAACGATTTAAATCTATAATTAATTACGAAGTGTTTAGAAATTGATGTTGTTTCCATTTTTTTTCATTAATACATTTAATTCATTGTATGTAGTAATTTGAAAATAAGTATTCCAAATCACTGGATAATCTAAGAGATTTTCAACAAAAGTATCATAGTATTTAATTTTTTAAATATTTAAAAATAAAAAAATTGGTGGTATTTAATTCTAAATTTGTTATTTAGTAATCATTTAATAATGTTTTGAAAAGTTTCTAACTAGCTGAGAAATATAACTTGATATAGGCCCTTTAGGGTAGGAACAGTTAGGTTTCATTAATTTATTTCAAATATATTACATTTTTATGATCTTTTAATCTGTGGCAACTTTATGCTGGCCATCGCATGTTTGAATTTTAGACTAATGGTAGAGTGAATTACTCCCATTTTCAAAATATTTTAAACATCCATCCATATTAAATTACTGTATTTCAGCCTAAGGGAATTAGCAATTAATTTATCTATGGCTATAACTTATGAATTTTCAGGTATACACTACATTTAAAACTGGTACTACCTAAACAATAAAATAAAATAACAAAGCTTTATTAGACTGCTAATTATGTCGTCTTATCTCAGATATTAACATTTTGGCAAGTAACTGTAGGCAGTTCTAGTAACTTCTGTCTTAGTTATTACATAATTTGATCCTTCTTGTTTTGTGTTAGATCAAAAATTTTACTGGGGTCATAACAATATCTCAAATACATTAAATATGCTCTCCTGTTTCTATGTATAAAGCATAGTGTGTTTGCTAGTAAGAATAGCTTTTTTAATGAAGAAACACAACAAAAGAACAACTGCTTCATTCTCTGTAATCCTAGACCTCGGAAAATTAATACTACCTTGATAATATATTTGCGCACCCAATGTTCAAATCTGCCTGATATAACATCTTTAAATATTTTGGCTTTAGAGTCAATAACGATAAATCTCTAAATTATAAAATCTTTTTCAATGGATTGAAAAAAAAATTTTTTTTTTTTTTTTTTAATTTAGCCAATAGTAACTATTCTGTTCCTTCTTAGAAAAGCTCAATTATCAAACTCAAGTCATATCCTGCGCTTTGTTATACGAGGTGTGTTCAGAAAGTAACGATTATTTTTAAATTTCCCGGGCTTGGAGAGTCCGATTGTCAAAATTTTTTTTTTATTATGTTGGTATACATGCCCTTGAAGTATGATAAAACTTTCAGCTGTTTTAATTGTTGACTTTGTCTGTGACAGCCACTAAGGTTAGACGTGTTTTTATGAGCTCGGCGATTTTCGTTTGTTAAAACAAATGGATCAAAGAATTTGTATCAAATTTTGCGTAAAAAATGCAATAAAGTGTAACAAAGTGTGTGAAATGTTAGCAAAGGCCTATGGTGAGTCTGCTATGTGTAAAGCAAGAGTTTACGAGTGGGATAAGCGTTTCCAAGAAGGCCGTGAAGACGTAGATGACGAACGCCCTGGATGCTCCAGCACATCAACAACCGATGAAACGTGGAAAAAGTGGAAGAAATGGTAATGAACAATCGCCGAATCGCAGTTAGAGAGGTCGCTGATGATGTTGGCATATCGATTGGATCATGTCATGACATTGTTTCCAATGTTTAGTAGAAGTAACCCGTGGCAGCAAAATTCTTTCCAAAATTGTTGAATTTTGAACAAAAACAGCGGCGAATGGAAGTTGCTCAGGAGTCACTAAATGAAGTCAACGACGATGCAGAATTACTGAAACGTATTATAACAGGTGACGAAACATGGGTTTACGGATATGACGTCGAAACTAAGGCTCAATCATCCCAGTGGAAGCATTCTGGCTCGACAAGTGCGGTCGAACGTGAAGGTTATGCTCACTGTGTTCTTCGATATTAATGGCATAGTGCATCATGAATTCCTGCCACCAGGTGAAACGGTCAATAAGGAGTACTACCTACAAGTTCAACGCCGTTTGCATGAAGCAATCGGAAAAAAACGCCCGGATCTGTGGAAAAACAATTCGTGGCTTTTGCACCACGATAATGCACCAGCTTCATTGCTTGTTCGTGAATTTTTGGCCACAAACAGTACTGTAACGACGCCCCAGCCTCCATATTCGCCAGACATGGCTCCGTGTGACTTTTTCCTATTTCCAAAAATAAAGAGAACCTTAAAGGACCGTCGTTTTACAGCCGTAGATGACATTAAAAGCGCATCGCTGAAAGAACTAAAGGCTATCTCAAAGATCGAGTTTGAGAAGTGTTTCGAGGATTGGAAGAAGAGCTGGCACAAGTGCATAATCTCTAATGGGGACTATTTTGAAGGCGACATCAATGTAGAAGAATAAATAAATATTTTATTCAAAAAATTAAAATTCTCGTTACTTTCTGAACACACCCCGTATTTGATAAACTTGAAACATTTTTCATTTCTATCTTACGAATTAATTTCTACTTCTAGAATGAAATCATTAATAGGATATATGATTGTGCACACATGAACCTACCCAATGTTTAGCTAAAATATTCTATTTTGTATTTCTAATTAGCAAAGAAGGTATTTGAAATTGTTTTTGAAATGCTAATAGGTTTTTGAAATGATTACCCAATCACGTACTTACGTTTGCCCGCACATTATATTGTTTAGATGTTACCTGTTACTTATACCTGTTACTTATACCTGTTACTATACCTGTTACTTGTTTTATTATTGTCTAAAAAACTGAATGTCATGCGCACAAGCCTATTTACACCATTATAATAGGTTATGTAATCACACCCTGCATTGTTTGTTGCAGACTTGTGGTGTCTCAAAATGGCCGGGCTTTACACATAGTGTTCCCTCATCAATTCCTTGACTCTCCGGAATGGTTCGGAGTCTCTACTGATGAGTATTTTCAGGTATTTATCTAACAATTGAATTACGTTTTAGTAATTTTCGTTGGTTTTTTTTAATGCTTGAAATTGAACTTTGTCTGTTATGAAAATGACTGTTATTATTGAGAGTATGTATGTTCTTAGACAATTATTCAGAACATTTTGAACTCAACAGTCCGTTTTTTAAACGTTAAACAAATATTGTATCATTACGGTTAAGTTCTGTTGAGCTTTTTATTGTTGTCTTCATGTATAAATAAAGCTAAGTTCCATAATGTGAATTAACAGCCAGTCCTGTTGGCCCAGTTTTTCTATTATTTTATTAAAAGATTCATTTTATATTTAAACGAAAACACAGTATACATGAAAAATCTTGACAAAAATGCTTCCTCTCTGTGTACACGGGATGTGTTCAGAAAGTAACGAGAATTTTAATTTTTTGAACAAAATATTTATTTATTCGTCTACATTGATGTCGCCTTTAAAATAGTCCCCATTGGATATTATGCACTTGTGCCAGCGCTTCTTCCAAACCTCGAAACACTTCTCAAACTCGATCTTTGAGCTAGCCTTTAGATCTTTCAGCGATGCGCTTTTAATGTCATCTACTGCTGTAAAACGACTGCCCTTTAAGGTTCTCTTTATTTTTGGAAATAGGAAAAAGTCACACGGAGCCATGTCTGGCGAATATGGAGGCTGGGGCATCGTTACAGTACTGTTTTTGGCCAAACATTCACGAACAAGCAATGAAGTGTGAGCTGGTGCATTATCGTGGTGCAAAAGCCACGAATTGTTTTTCCACAGATCCGGGCGTTTTTTTCGGATTGCTTCACGCAAACGGTGTTGAACTTGTAGGTAGTACTCCTTATTGACCGTTTCTCCTGGTGGCAGGAATCCATGATGCACTATGCCATTAATATCGAAGAACACAGTGAGAATAACCTTCACGTTCGACGGCACTTGTCGAGCCTTTTTCGGTCTTGGCGAGCCACAATGCCTCCACTGGGATGATTGAGCCTTAGTTTCGACGTTATATCCGTAAACCCATGTTTCGTCACCTGTTATAATACGTTTCAGTAATTCTGCATCGTCGTTGACTTCATTTAGTGACTCCTGAACTACTTCCATTCGCCGCTGTTTTTGTTCAAAATTCAACAATTTTGGAACGAATTTTGCTGCCACTCGTTTCATACACAAAACATTGGAAACAATGTCATGACATGATCCAATCGGTATGCCAACATCATCAGCGACCTCTCTAATTGTGATTCGGCTATTGTTCACAACCATTTCTTTCACTTTTTCCACTGTTGTTGATGTGCTGGGGCGTCCAGGGCGTTCGTCATCTTCGTCTTCACGGCCTTCTTGGAAACGTTTATACCACTCGTAAACTCTTGCTTTAGTCATAGCAGACTCACCGTAGGCCTTTGTTAACATTTCACACACTTTGTTACACTTTATTACATTTTTTACGCAAAATTTGTTACAGATTCTTTGATCCATTTCTGTTAACAAACGAAAATCGCCGAGCTCATAAAAACACGTCTAACCTTAGTGGCTGTCGCAGACAAAGTCAACAGCTGAAAGTGTTATCATACTTCAAGGGCATGTATATAACATAATAAAAAAATTTTTTGACAATCGGACTCTCCAAGCCCGCGAAATTTAAAAATTCTCGTTACTTTCTGAACACCTCGTGTGTGTGTGTTTACTTTACCTGTAATTTTTGTTTTTTTACATTATAAATAAATATCTGTTGACTACATTGAATTTATTTTTATGAAAGGTCTTAGTCGCCTTAATTCATAAAGCGACCTTATTGACCTTATGACTAGCTTACTGAATATTTATTTATTATATATTTTATGATTGACACAATATCTCAGGTCTGATTCAGACAAGAAATTAACAAATAAGCTACGATGTTTCACCTGTCAAATGATAAGGTAAAACAAAGGTTACATTTTATGCGTTTTTTTCGTTTCATTTTCTTATGTCGCAAAGGTTTCTGTTACCGCGATGGAAGACTCGAGAGTGTTATTGTGGCACAGAGATAAGCTAAAACTCTCCATAATCACTGACCAGTTCCTTCAAGCTGTGTTCGATCATATCCTCGGCAGGGATGTTGTGAAGAAGTTAATGCAGGTATGTCGGATCCTATCGAAAACTTGCTTTATGTTAAATGCTGTTACTTGCTACTTAGAATAATAGAAATGTTTATTTTAGGCAATAGTATTGTAGGTAGTAATCATTTTGTATAGTTTTTTTTGAATGGCCTTAAATTAGAATTTTAAATATCTAAAATTCTCGATTTCTCAGGTATGTTTTTTATAGAATTGTCAAATATATTTTTTAAATTCGAAAGCTTTAGTTCCATTTTAATATTTCCAAATTTTAAAATATCATTAGTTTCTTAAAATTACCTGCTATTGGTCAAAAAGTAATACTGTATGTGAAATATAAATAAAAAACATTATGTAGGTGCTTATTTCGTTATTGCATCACTGTAAAATTTAATTTATATCTGATTTTGTAATTTTATTTATTACATTTTCAAAATGAAGTTAGCCTAATTATTGTTTTGCAAAAATTTAACAAACTTTTTTTTTTTATTGTTAATACGTCTTCAAAAACTATTCAGATTATTTTTTAAAAGTTTTTTTGTGATTTTTGTCACAAAACATGAAAAATCTAATGTAGCATTTTTATGATCAGAAGTAATTAAATCAAAATTTAATGTTATATTTTTATATTTAACATTAAACTTATTTTTAACAAAACATATCTTGCGAAGTACAAAGAAGACATTCTAAATGTTTCAAATTATAACAGTAAGAAATAATTTTAAGTATTTGAGGAACACTACATGAAACAAGTCATTGTAAATACTTTCCATTTCTTGATATGTTTAAAACATTCCTTTTTTTAAATGCTTAATCACAAATAAAAATGCAATATCATTATACCAGTTACTTGAAGTTGTTGCTATACATAAAATACAAGAATAATATTTGAAATCAAATTTTGTTGGAAGTGTTTTTCTTTGTAAAATTTAATAAATTAAACTGATAATATTATCTGTTAAGAATGAACTTATGTTAACATAAGTTTCATAGTTTTCTTATTTAACTATAACCATATTTAGGACGACTATTTGGAAAGTAATTTTTGTTGTCGTCATTTTAATAATACAGTATTTAGAACACATGCAGAATTTCAAACGAAATCTATTGCATGTGATTAAAGCCATCTTGAAAAAGTTTCTTGAAGCTCGTCGTTGTCGTTGAAGTACTGAAGAAGAACAGCAGAATCTTAAAGGACAGCAAAAATTTTAAAGCGCATTTTGGAGGTGCCAAATGAGAGCACTTCCAAACAAATGCCTTCTAAATCCCAGCAAAGTTTCTGAATGGTGGAAGAACAAGCCTTATTGTAAAAAAATCAACTGTTCGTATATCCGTACATTTCAGGTCACATTGTTTCAGTTTCTTTGAAATATTAATAAAAGTTTTTTTAATTATAGATAGTTATCCTGTGTACTATGAATGAACTATCTTCTTTGATGGTCCAGAAAGGCCATCAAAATTTCTGGTTTGCCAGACTCTGCTTGGTGTTTCTGGATAGTGGATGTAACATTGCCTTTGTTTATTGTCAAGAATGAAGGCTATCTAAATCTTGTTGCCAGTCGCAAGTGTGTTATAAAATTCTTCTGGTAGAGAAAGCCCGATGAAGAGTATATAGAACTTTTCCTGGGACTAACTATCTGCCCAGCGTTACAGGTAGTTGATAGTTTTGACTTCCATTACATTCTAAATCTTTGCTTCTACCCTCTTACCTAAACTCTGGTCAAATAAACGTCTGCAATATCCATCCGTCTTAATTGTGTCCTTTTCTTCTTTCTACAAAACAATCTTGTCTTCCAAATCCATTCTGGATCATTGAGTTTTTCGTTTTGAAAAATTCCAAAATTCACTCTCTTTTGAGTATCTTCCTGAAGGTATGTATTTCAATTTTTCTGGAACATAACAAATCTAGAAACTTACATAAGTTGCTGTTGTTTCCTATGGCTAGCCCGGACTCCAGTCCATCAGCCTCCTTGCCTCCCAATACTGCCGAGCGAGCTCTTCTGTCGTCTCGAATCAGCATTCAATCTAGGGCATGTCAGCAGGTGTTCCTTGTTCATATTTGAGTTTGTCTCTTGGCACAGAGGGCACATTTCAGAGGAGTAGACTCCAGTGTGCTTCAAGTGGGCGGTGAGGCAGTCATGACCTGGAACTGTGCCACTGACTGTCTCCTTGGTTTTTCCTTCAGTCCTTCCCATTCCTCGTCTATATTTTCCCAGCGTTTGCCTTTTGTTATGCTCCTCATTTTTTTCCATCTGCTGTTTCTTCGTTGTACTTTTGAGCATGGCTTTTGCCTTATTTGGATTGGGCAAATGTTTGTGTTGGGGTAGGAGTGAACCTTTCTTTGCCGGCTCATCTGCAGCCTCATTTCCTGGCACACCTACATGAGAAAGGATCCATTGGAACACTATATTTCTGCTTAATTTTTGAAGTGTTTGTAACACTTGATGTATTTCTTTAAGATTGTTGCCCACTGATGATGATAGGGCCTGCACTGCTGCCTTGGAATCTGTCAGTATTACACAGTTTTGGTGTTTATGCGAAGTGTTCAGCAGAAGGAGAAGAGCCTTAGATATGGCCTCCATGTCGGCATTAAAATTCGACTTGTTCAGCCCAACCGGGTAGTGGAGGGAGAAATGGGGTGTGTACACTCCCGCTTCGGTGCTTCCGTCCTCATACTTGGATCCATCTGTATAGATTCTCAACCATTGGTCGGAGGGGTATCTTTCTTCTAACTTACATAAGTTTAGATTGATAAATTTAATAAATGTTTACATCACTTGGCTGAATACGTTCATCGTCGACTACAGATGGCAATCTACTCGTCTACCACAAATGTTCTGCCTATGTATTAAACAACACATAATGGTACTACTTCACCCTGATATTACTTTCCAAATAGGTAGTGTATTTAGTTAATTTGAGGTTATAAATTCATGATATAGTGAGAGGTAGTAATTGTTGCAATGATTGCTTTGTCTGTGTGCTTCCAGATGCCTGTTGTTGCTTCTACGTCTTTTAGCGAGGTCTGCTATAATTTTTTGCTCGAAAACCTTTACCTCTTTTTCTTTAGTGCTTGTTATTTTTTTAAAATATGTGCACTACTTTTTGTCTTTTTACCGAGATAGTTTTCTTATTTATCCACATTTTGCATGCTGTTGTAGTAAATTTGTATTGCTGTTACATATTATTTTATAGAATTAATTGCGTAAGCGTAATTAAAAGCAATGGTTCTAATATTTAAAACTATCTTTGTATTAATTGTACTTTTATGTTGGTTTTTTAAGTTGTAGTTTTTTTTAAATTCTAACCCTTTGCATTTTGATGCATTTAAAAAGGCCTAATCAAGCTGGGTTGTATTGTTGTTTGGTTATTTTAAAAATTACATTCATTCATTGGTGGTCAGCAGGACTGGTTACTGATTGGTCAACAGAATCATTGATTTTTAATTTTTACTTATAAAATTCTTATTTGATCATAAGAGAGTTCATGCAATTTCTTTGCTTACAATTTAGGCGTCATTTTACGATTTAATTAATAATAATAATAATAATAATGCAATTGGTCATTGAAGAAATTATGAAGGCTGATTTACAGATAAGGAAAATTTATTGTAGGCAAACTAAATTATATAAACATGTTTACTGCGTTCATTTTTCCTTTTTTCTGGCATTTTATATTTTTAATATAAATTTGGCACAATTTTCCCACCCTCAGTAACTTTAAAAGTATGTTATTTGATTACTCAGGAATGTATGGTACTTGAGTTGTCTCGGTAAGCTGGTTTCGAATAAATTAACAAACCTAACCTAACTTTTATTGTATTGAGGTTATTTAGAAGTTTAATTAAGTTTTGAGATGTTAGTTATATGGAATTATAATGCAAAAACTGTTATTTTCTGTCTTGTGTTGCTTTCTGTTTAACTGTGATATTTTTTTCCTTAAAACTTTAATGTTTCATTGTACTGTTTCTTAACTGTTCTTCAAGTGCTTGATTCTATCTTTAATTGTACTGTGTGTTAGTATTACTTCTGTACTTAAGTAGAGTTACTTGTTTAAAATGTTGACATATTAAATGTAATCTTCTGTTAGGTTTGGTAAATGAATATTTTTTTAACATTGAGAACCTATATTTCAACCAAAATCTTACAAAACTAAAAAAAAGCTGCTGCAAGAAGGTTGTTATATAAACTCTTTTATGTTTATCTTTTAAGATTTTTACAAAAGTATTTAAACATATAAGTATGTGTATACATTCCTAATATAGTGTATATATGATCTTTTTATATGAGACATTGCTTTGATGGCTTGAATTTAAGTACGTCGTTGTCATTATGAGTTGGAGCTTTATCTAACAATAACAGTTTTTCTTAAAAGATAATTTTCTTTAAAAACTTTGCTAGTCATACACACACTTTTTGGTTAAAATATTTGACTGGCAGTGCAGTTTTATCGGTTGTTTTAAAGGCTCCAGTATTTTTTTATTTGCCAATCATAGCAAGCAAAAAGTACACCGTAAAAGATTGTAGGAAAATTAATATGTCTTTAATTTTTACTTCATCAGATATATGAGTAACTCTGTTAAGTGAGACTATTATATATATATATATATATATATATATATATATATATATATATATATATATATAAAAAACATTGTTATTTGACTTGCAGTTTACAATATATTACAAAGAATACAAAATATAAATTTAATTTAACCTCAACTACAATTTGAACCTACAGAGAATGTGTCAATTTAGGTCTTCCCGAGAATTTCTACTCAAAATCATCTTAAGAAAACTAAAATATCAACAATAAAAGGGACTGAAAGTGAACCTTTAAAACTGGTTGTAAAGAATTTGATAATAAATTATAGTTTCACTTGAAAATTCATGAACAGGTAGTTTAATTAATTGCTATGTTCTGGTATTATTGCTATAACTGACCAGATAAGAATTTTCAGGAAGTTCTTATATTGAGTTGTAAAAACATAGCCTATTTTATATTTACTTCATGATTTGTAGGAAACTTTATCAGCATTACTCAGTTGGTAAATAAGAAGGCAGTTCTCAACAACTTGTACTTGTCGTACAAGCGTACAAAATTATTATTGGTTTTTAATACAACAGTCATTAAAAATATTGAGTCGCCTCAGTGGCCTAGTTGATAGCGTACTGGGCTTTCACTCCGAGGACCCGGGTTCGATTCCTGGCCAGGGCTTGGCATTTTCATACGCTATAAATCATCCCATCGTCTGCATTAGCCCAAGTGTGCACAATAGACGGACGTTAAACACAAACAAAACTAACTTCTATCATCATTAAGTTTAGGCTTCGTAAAGTGAAAACTTTAAAAAAATATATCCCAAAGTACAGTACTTTTTAGTATCTTCCTCAATGTAATTAAAATCACTAGTTTTGACTAATTAATGTAGAATCATGATAAATAGTTAATATTTTAATTTATAACTAATGTGTGTGTGTATGTGTGTGCATGTATTTCTTTTATAGTTGATATACTGTTTACTATAAATAGGGCACCTAATACACTTGAATTTATAATTAACCATTTTAATAATAACCTTTAAACAGGGCTGTGTAATAGCTTAGAGATTTATTAACTTAGAGATTCGTTTTTCCTTTGAAGGTACCGTGTTATAAGTTATAGATCGATCTGTGTCGATCGAGGAAAAATCCTTTAACTTTGAAGGAAAAACGAATCTCTAAGTTAATAAGTCTCTACGCTATTACACCTTCTCCTTTAAACTATGCACTAGCAATTAGTTAGACGCTGATCAGGTGAGTGGGTTATAATTAGTAGCCACACAACACACGCTTTAGCTTCTGCACATTGGCATTTTTGGCAGGTGAGCGAGACAATGTCAGCAGCCAATAGTCACAATGGACATCTAGCCAATGGTTTTGAGGATGCAGATGATAAACCTATGCTAATTGTTAAGAAGTCTGGAGACGGCCCGGGCATCACTGCACTCATCAATAGACAACTTCAAGGTAACTTGTAAAATGTTGTGTTTGTTTGTACATATGTATATATAATAGTATAAATGGTTTTAGGAATGTTTCCGTTATAATCAAAGCCTTTCAATACGTAGGTGAAATTACATAAGACATCTTTAATATTGTACAAGGAGCACTGTGGCTGCGTCAATGTATACAAAAGGAAACCAATCCCCTTCCCTTCTGTAACACGTGTGCTATCTGACCATCGTCTGGAGGGGAGGCAGTGACTAGATTGAATGAAAGAATATTTGTCACATATTAAGTGTGACCAGACATGAAAAATCTAGTGTAGCAGAGCATATGCTCCGAATTGATTATAATTTAGAATTTAATAGTGGAAGTCTGAGGAAAGGGGTGGCTTTTGATAGGTTATTGGACAGTTATGAAAGCATTAACATTGTTAAAACTACTAATAATTTGTTCTCATTATTGCAACATAGCCACCGAACCACATATTTAAGTAATTAGGACCTATTCTTCCCGGAAATAGGTCAGTGGTCTATTTACTCACCTCGTAAAAACTACCATGGTTTTGAAACTCTGTCGTTTCATCTTCAGACCATGATACAAAATGTTAAATCCCTCTGTCAAGGTCATCACAAACACTGAGCACAATTACACGATTAAAATATATACGATGAAATTTGGTTTGGCTAAACGATACGTGCGACTCTTATGTTGTTACATTCTGGACTCGACAGAGGGATTTAACATTGTGTATCATGGCCTGAAGATGAAACGATAGAGTTTTGAAACCGCAGTAGCCTTTATGAGCTGAGTGGATAGACCACTGACGGGAAGGATAGGTCATAATAATAATTGTAATTATTGTAATAATTGTAATTGAATGCTAATAAAGGACCTATTTCCCAGACTGCATTGTTTTCTTTGCTTAAACGAAGTTGGTCACATTATATTAGTTTATACATTTTTGTTTCTCTTTAGTTTTCTGAATCTTTAGATGTATTTTTAGGGTTAGTGTACCACACCTCTTGTTTTTCAGTTCACTGTCCCCCTCTCCAAAGGATGGTCAAGTAGCACTGGTGTTTTGTTAGACCAGTCTGGGGAAAGGAAGGGGTTTGGATTTTTTACTACTTTAGTTATGTTCAGTGTCACTTCTGTTTAGTTTCCCTCTAAGGATGATCACTATGCTACTGAAATGTACATTAGGGTTAAGAAAGAAATTAAACTAGTTTGATATTTATTTTGTCATTATTAAATTAGTTTTGTTTAATTTTGTGCTAAGTGGATTCCTTTTTTAATTATTAAAATATTGACTATAAGTTCTTCATTATTAATGTAGATGAAGTGTGAAAATAGTTTTGGTTCTTTGTAAAAAAAATAATTTATTACAAATGAGACGATATTAGTAAGTTTTGAACTTAAATGCTTTTTGGTTTCAATGCTTTCTTGGTAACCAGTTAGTCTTTGTTTTAAGGTTAGCCTACTTCCTTTGATGTTGGAGCACTAAGGCAAAGATTCGAGTTCCGTTTATGTGATAATTTTTCGTTTGTAACTTGTTTTAGTTAATGTATTTACATAAGTGAAAAAGTCAACAGAAATATTGCACAAATGTATGTACAGAAATCTATAAATAAATGTACACAATTCGCTAAAAGTAAATTTTATTTCGCTGATGATAATTTTGAACAATACTTTATGATACTAACAAAAAATAGATAAATCAATCTGACTGCCTCTACCATAAGAACACAGTGGTTTTTGTTGTACAAAATAAAACTTAATTTTTTATGCTTAGAGACATTTAAAATTATCTGGACAAGAATCTTTCAAGACATTTTTGAATGGCTGTTTAACGTGTAAGAAAATATTGATTTGGTAGTTATTAAAAATAATTCAAATGATGAAAACTAATTCAAATTAGAAGTCAATCTTCTGTATAGTAACTAGCTCTTATCACAATTGATACAAATTTTTAAAAACCCAAACATTTCTTTTGTGTTTGTAAGTATTTAAGACGACCTGTTAAAAAATGAACACTAGAAAATATGTAAAAAAGATAAAAGAAAGGAATAATATTGCCCATTGTAGTTTATAAATTAAAGAGCTTTTGCTAGTTGTAATTTACTTTGTTTTTTGCATTAGTTATAATTAACTGCTAAATAGGTTATTCTAACTTACACAAGTAAAACATCAATCAAAATTGGTGAATTAGTATTTAAATTTTGTGTTTAATTACATTAGTGTTAGTAAAATGTACATACTTTGGTTTCGTTTATATTGATTCTATCGAAATATTTTACAATTTAATAATCATTAAATTAGATTTAACTAGGTACTGTGTTCATAACTGAATTCAGCTGTCAACAGTTTTGGTGAATTATTAACCACAATAAAAATTACCACTGAAATTGTGTGACTATGACAAAACATAACCTATGTTTGTTTTTATAAAAAATGAAAACGGTTGATAAAATAAATAATATGGAAATATAAGTTATTCCTTATGCAATACAATAACTGTTTTATTCTGTACACATTAGTTATTCATTATTAATAGAAACCTTTCAAGTTTCATTGATCCAAAGTTGCTGTGACTACGCTTTGCTCCTTCTTATCCTTTTTTTCAATAATACCGTAAAAGCGATTATTGAAGTGTTCGGCTACCATACATTACCTACTTTGTAGTGATATTTTATTTTATTCATATTATAAATTAGCACTAATGTGATGCTACTGGCAACCAGCAAGCAGTTCTGAGATATTTTTGTTATATTTTCTTATAAAATTACTACATTTAAGTTATTTAAGTACCTATTTAAGCTTGTTAGCTGCCAGGTTTGCTTTATTCAGCAAATACAGTATCAAAATTTATTTTGATTGTACAATATTAGTATTAAAGGTATATCGGTATTTGTTCAATATGACTTTGTGATATTAGGTTATGGTAAAATTATATAGGAAACGTTTTAAATAATTGAAACAAAGAAAAATTATGAACACTAATACAAAATTTATAGTTTTTTTTTTAAATCATAAAATGCGGTATGTGATTTATGTTTTAAAACAACTATTATAACATTATATGAACACTGTAATTACTAGTTTAACAAGATTTAACGCGGCTTCCGATAAAGTTAGGTAAGTAAACAGTTAACGATAACATAATATGCTTGAAATTTTTTCAACCAGCATCAGTGGAGGATTATACGCCCTTAGGCCTAAACAATAATTAACACATTAATACAAGCTATGAAAATTGCCAGTTTTGTCTCATTCTACAATCACAAATAATGTTAGGTACATAAAAAAAGTGTTAGCTGTCATTAAAAAAAATATTAATCATAAAAAATGTGAACATATTCACCAAAAGTTCCAGTTTTTCAGTCCATAACAAACCTTAATGACCTACTGGTCAGTGTGAGCAAGACATTAAAATTAAATTTATATTTAAATATAACTTATTTACAAAATTAATTTCTTTTTAATCCCCTGAGCTGACTTGGGGTCAAGCCCAAGTTCAGCTTGGCAGGTCAATTTGTAATCTTCCACTGAACAGCATGAGGTTCTTATATGTTTTCATTGTTGTAATTGCTTTGTTTTAAAATATCTGTTGTTCTTTTGACCATTCTGTTCTTAAAGTTTTTTTTATGTCATTCCGATTTAAAAAAATCTTTTCCACTGAGTCAGATCAGCTTTGATCTCAACAAACAGAATACTAAATTATGCGAGCAAGTGTTTTGTGGTTTTGGTAAAAAGTAAAAGTGAACGATAAATAATCTGTATTGTAACGACACAAAACTTGTTATGTTGGAATAAATTTTATTGAACTTGTCCTCAAATTCAGTAGACGTTTCTTAATCTAGTTCAGTAAAACAGTGTGATTATGTTGTTGTTTTAACACCATTTTGATGAACATTGATTTTTTTTGTAATGTCTTAATCTAATCTTATCAGGTTTTTTTAAACATTATTTGTTAAACAAGTTCGAGAGAATTTTAATTTGTTGTTCATTTTGTTTAATTGTTTTGTTAGTATACGACACAGATTTTTCTCATATGTGATAAAAATTAAAAGACTTCACAAATGTTATAAATTGTTTACCAACAATCTTCATGAATTTTTCTTAACGTTGCTATGATGATAATAGCGATATGAAAGATCATTCAGAATGTTCCTTATCCTAACAAACAAAAATAGATTTATTATTATTTCTTAACGTTTTTAAATTATTCACTGATATTTAAATGTTTTATTCACCATTGTGTGTCTCCCACCTCTTTCACAGAAAAACAAAATCAATTTTGAAATTTTATTAAATTCATATGGGTCAGCATTTGTGCAAACATAACCTCACTGAAATATACAGTGTTAACATTGTGACAGTTCACAGTAATTTTGTAGTTCTTGAGTGACATCCTAATTGGAATGTGCGCCTAGTGGAATGTGCGCCTAATAGGAAGGCGCCTAGTGTAGCATTAATTATTTGTTTATATTGAAATTTATAATTAAATTGTTTTTGTTCTGAATTTAAAGTACATATTGGAATTTAGTTGTTCAGCTAAAATTTGATGAATGGTATGTGTTTACTAATTGTTATTATTGGCTTTCCAATATAACATGTCAAATTATATTAAACATGTCAAATTAACCACTATCTTTAATTCTGTCTGTAAAAAAATTTATTGTACATCATCGTGAGTCTTTAAGAGTACTTAAAGCAGTCATTCTCTGAAAAGACTTAACACAAAAATACCAACAATACTGTTTCGGATATTACAGAATTCACACAGTTAGATTGCAGTAAGTGTAAATTAAATTTTGAATTGTCTTATTATGCATGTTTTTTTTTTTTTTTGCTTTTAATGTTGTAGTAATTAATTTTGTTGTACATTGTTTTTTTGCAAATGAAAGAAAAATAATACAAAAAAATCAATAATAAATAAATTGTTACTTTGAAGACAATTTTTATCACTGTATACTTTAGAATAAGTTACATTACAATAATTGCAGCTACTTCACTGTTGTGATAAAATGAAATTTTAGCCGCCTCGGTGATCTAGTGGATAGCGTACTAGGCTTTCACCCCGAGGACCCGGGTTCGATTCCCAGCGAGGGCTTGGCATTTTCATACACTATAAATCATCCCGTCGTCTGCATTAGCCCAAGTGTACACAATAGTCGGACATTAAACACCAAAAATAAAATAATAATAATAATAAATAAAATGAAATTTCTAATAGTTAAAGCATTGATAACCTTACATAAATAAAAGTTACAGTACACGTGTTTATTGGGAAATATGAAAGTAAAGACAGTACTAATAACTCGCATAAAAAAGCCTTTTCAACGCACATTCAAGTGCATGTATTTTTTATTTCAACACACATACCAAATACAGAAAATGAATTGTAACAGAAAAACAAACAACATATACAAGGGCTGTTAGGAAAGTAACCTCTGATTGATTATAAAAAAAAACACCACATTAAATAAAAAAAAAATACTGTATATATCTTAAAGCTACTTCTTTCCGTTATTTTTCGACTTAATTTCCAAAGACATTCAAACATTTATCATATCTTTTAACTAGTTTTCCAATCCCTTCAGCATAAAAATCTGCTGCCTGTGCCTTGAGCCAGCCTGTGACTGCTTCTTTCAGCTCCTCGTCATCATCAAAGTGCTGAGATCCAAGCCACTTCTTCATACGCATGAAGAGATGGTAATCGCTGGGGGCTAGATCTGGGCTGTAAGGCGGATGCTTGAATACGTCCCATTGGAACTGCCCCAGAAGATCCTTGGTTGCCTGAGCAGAGTAAGGTCGAGCATTATCGTGCAAAAACACAATACCGGAGGTCAGCATACCACGACGTTTGTTTTGTATGGCCTTTTTTAAGTTTATCAACATTTGACAGTACACATTTTTAGTAATTGTTGTTCCCCATTCCATAAATTCCACCAACAACACCCCTTTAGCATCGCAAAACACAGTTGCCATGAGTTTCCTGCCAGAAAAATCTTGCTGGGCTTTTTTTGGCTTGTTAGGCGAATCTTTATGGCACCAAACCTTAGATTGCTCTTTTGTCTCAGGATTGACATACTTGATCCACATTTCATCGCTTGTTACGATCCTGTTTAGCAATGGTTCTCCTTCTTCATCATAACGAGTGAGAAAGTCCATTGCAGAGGCCATTCGTTGATTTTTGTGGTGCTCGGGAAGAATTTTGGGCACCCATCGAGCACAGTACTTCTTGTACCCTAACTTCTCTGTCACTACTTCATACAAAACAGTCCTTGAAATTTGGGGAAATTCATCAGAAAATTCAGAGATTGTGAATCGACGATTTTCACAAACTCTTTCATCAATTTTCCGGACAAGTTCATTACTGACCACTGACGGCCTGCCACTCCTGTTTTCATCATGGATGTTTGTTCATCCACCTTTAAATGAACGAACCCATTCACGAACAACACCTTCACTCATTACACTTGGTCCATACACGGCACAAAGTTCCCGATGAATAGCTGCTGCTGAATATTGTGTTGCCGTAAGATATCGTATAACAGCTCTTATCTCATATTTGGCGGGGTTTTCTATTGCAGCACACATCTTTAAATGCTATAAAAAACAAACCAGAAGAGAGATGACGTTCACTCGACCACGGCTGGACGCCGACTGATCTGCCGCATAAGCAGGCGCAAAGATCATAGCGCTACGCCCATTACGTCACCCATAGTGACCAATAAGCGGTTACTTTCCGAACAGCCCTCGTAGATAGCATACAGACAACTACACTGCATATAGACTATAACCTGAGTATAGGGAGCATTCAATCTTGGACTGAAAGTGCAACTAAAGTAATTACTGTTTTATAGTCAAGTGGGCACAGTTGCCTTTATCTCCAAAAAGAGTATGAACCTCACAAAAAACGAACTGGTTTGAACTGAACAGTCGCCATTTGCTGAAACTACCTACTATGCTTTAAGCGAAAATGAGATTATCATTGTTTTTATTATATTTATCAAACTAATACGAGGTTTGTCCAATAAATACGCGAACTGGTCGAATATGGTGGCCATTACGAAGAGTTAAGCCACACCCACTGGCCTCACGTGTTGTCTGGGACCCAATGAGCCGTCAGTGCTTGGCAGAACGTTACGCTGTGCGGATCTTGTGAGTAGAGTTATTTTTAGTTTTGCATTATTTTTTTTGTTCGTCGATATGGAAATTGACCAATTCACTGAACAACGAATTAACATCAAGTTTTTGGTAAAGCTTGGTAAAAATTACCAAGAAATTGCTTAAATGTTGAGAGTTATTTATGGTGATAATGCTATGAAGAAAACAGCCATTTTCAAGTGGATTAAGCGCTTTAAAGAAGGTCGAGAAGACGCCACGGATGATGCAAGAATTGGACGACCTTCAATCTCTTGTGTGCATGAAAACATTGATCGTGTAATGCGCGCCTTGTCCTTACTGATCGCCGAAAAACTGTCCGAATGATAGCTGAAGAACTAAATTTAGGAAAATCAACAGTGCACACAATCTTAACCGAGCATTTGGGCTTAAGAAAGGTTTATGCGAAAATCGTGCCAAAACTGCTGACTCCGCATCAAAAGTTGAGAAGAGTCGAATGTGTTACTGACTGGAAAAATTCCATGGAAAATGATGTTGATTCTTAAATAGGGTTATCACTGGTGATGAATCGTGGTTTTTCGAGTATGACCCGAATCGAAATCGCAAAGCATCAAGTGGAAAGCAACAGGTGAAGCTCGAACAAAAAATCAAGGAAAAGCCGATCAAAAATCAAAGTCATGCTCCTGGTTTTCTTTGATATCAAAGGTGTTGGTCATCATGAATTCCTTCCTGAGGAAAAACGGTAAATTCTGAGTTCTACCTTAACGCTTCTCAATCGTTTGAGAGATCGAGTGCGTCGTGTGCGACCACATTTGACTCAAAACGATGGATGGATTCTTCATCAAGACAATGCATCCGCACATTCGGTTTTGATTGTTCGCCAGTTTCTGGCTAAAAATTCAATCACTATCCTTGATCATCCCCCTTATTCACCGGACCTCGCCCCCTGCGACTTTTTTCTATTCCCTAAATGCAAAAATGTGATGAGGGGACAGCATTGGGAAGATATGGACACAATAAAACAAGAAACGACGAGGAGACTGAAAAGCCTGACTTCCGAGGACTTCCAAGGGTGCTTTGAAGAGTGGAAAAGGAGATGGGATAAGTGCATAGCAGTGAATGGAGAGTATTTTGAAGGGAACAAAATCAATGTAGATGAAATTTTGTAAAATAAAGTTTTTATGACCTTAGTTCGCGTATTTATTGGACAAACCTCGTATATCTAAAAGCCAAGCCAAGTGAATCAACTCAACCTATTAAGAACCAGTAGAGACAATTTTAGCCGTAGATAAGCAAGGTTCTTATAAACTGTGAGACTACTGTGGTAGTTATTATATTAGAGTTTTAATAATTTTATTGGTATAAAAGTTCTGATCCGATAAGTCTAATGTACAGACATTACTGTGAGGTAAACAGTGCATTAACAATCAACAAAGAGTATAGATATAGTTTTTGAAGATGGAGGTTCTCTGAAACGCGTCAACGAAAGTAGAATTGACGAAGCTAGGGAAGCAGATCATTATACTGAACATAGTGAAAATAATCCTAGCAGAAAAGAAGAAGAATATAAAAAGAATATCAACAAAGATGCTAGTCACGTAACAGCTGTTGTTAACTTATTAATTCATTTTTAAATGGCATTTTTATTATTTTGTTAGAAATTAATTATTTTTAATTTCTCTTAGATGTCTTACAATATATTTTTGAAATAAGAAATTGTTTTGTACAAATTGTATTTGCTTTTACTGTGGTTTAGTTGTCAGTGTTGTTTGTAGCAGTGTTATGTTTTTAGAAGTACAGTGGGTAATGAAACACAATATTGTCAGATATAAAATATATATTTCTAAAGATCTAATCATTATTTTCAGTTATTTTGTTCAAACAATTTTAAATGTTCAGGGTTTTTTCAATTACTTCCCAAACTGTGATTTTCTTTTATTTCAATTTACATTGAAATGCATTGCAATCTTCATACATATAATGTAACAACTGTTATGTTTTGTTCTGTTATTTATTATTTCAACATTTTGATCCAAATTTTAGAGCCAATTTTGAGGCAGTTGATTTTTAAGTGTTGTTGATCAGCTTGAAAAATTATATTTGGCATGGAGATATAGCCTGAATATAACTACATGCAAAAGTTCGTTGAATTCGATTAATTTGCGTAGTCCCGTATAATGTGCACAGAGTCCAAGTCGGACCACTTTCTAAGACTTAGAGCCACTTAGGCTTAGTTGATAGTGTTCTGTGCTTTCACCCCGAGGACCCGGGTTCGATTCCCGGCCAGGGCTTGGCATTTTCATACGCTATAAATCATCCCATCGTCTGCATTAGCCCAAGTGTGCACAATAGTCAGACGTTAAAACCCAAAAAAAAAATCTAGACTTATGGAACATGAAAACAGACAGGGCCTACCTCCATCAAAATACAAGATCGATTTTTTTACTTACAGTTATGTCTTCTATGTGTCAATATTTTTTATATGAATATAGTGATATTGTAAATATAAGTAGTAAATAAATATTTCTCAATAGTTCGTTGTTAAAGAACTGGTTTCAAAAACAAATACAAATTGTTCTCAATTAATTCAACCGAAAACTGAAATTGCTTTAATGCTTTGACATTTAGTTTGAACATTATAATGTTTATGTTAGGTAGTGTTGCTGTATTGACCCTTTGCAGTCAGATGCTTGTCCTGTTTCTAGCCATTTTATAATAATGAATTTTTAGCTACTTTTACCTGTATGCCAAATATCAGCCTTTTAGTTCTTACCGAATAGTGGAAAAGCTTATACAATAAGATTGGAACAAACGTAATAATAATTTAATAAAATTGATAACGTGTAATAAACTAACGAATATTATAAATTATTTTGATTAAGTAAACGTACTATGATACCTCAGAGTTACGCAGTTCTTCTTCTCTTCGTTTCACCCTCTTTGGGGTACGCTGAATTAATCATTTCTTGCGCGCTGTACTTTTCTTTGTTCCCAGTAGCTCTTCATTCTTTCTGATCTTCTTTTCCTCTCCTCTTCTGAAATGATAGCTTTAGGTTTTATTTTGGCTTTATCTTGGAATTTTATTCTTTCGTCTTTGGTAATTATCTTAGCAGTTTGGTCAAGCAATGAATCTTCTGTAATTTTTAATTCTATTAGGTCTTTTTCAATTTCTTTAAACCAGTTCGGATTTGTTTTACGATTATGGAAAAAATCAAACACTTGTTTCGTTAATCTATTAGAGTTCATTCTAAGAAGATGGCCGTAAAAATGTATTCTCCTTTTTCTCATAGTATCTGACAATTTTTCAATTTTCTTGTAGAGAGCTTCATTTCTTATATATACTACCTTATTATCCTGAAATTTTGTTCCTATAATTTTTCTTAAGATTTTCCTTTCCGTTATTTCAAGCCTGTCCATCTGGCCTATACGATTCATGGTTAATGTTTCTGCTGCGTACAGTGCTTCCGGCTTGATCACTGTTTTATAATGTTTAATTTTGTACCCAGTTTAATTGTTTAATGTTTAATTGTTACGCAGTTCATTGAGTGCTGATTCGAATATTCTTAAACGATTGTTGTAACCCCCTCTCTGAGATACATTCAAATTTGATTTGTTTGTCAGTTTTATCAGTGCTGGTGGTAGTTGAGAGAATATAACATGAACTGAAGGTGCTGTGACTGGTAACGATCACTAAAACAGATAACTCAGTCCAACACACTCTAATCTTTAGAGCTGCCATTGTTCCAGCCTTGTTGCCGCCTCGGTGGCCTAGTTGATAGCATACTGGGCTTTCACCCCGAGGACCCGGGTTCGATTCCCGGCCAAGAGCTTCGCATTTTCATACACTATAAATCATCCCATCGTCTGCATTAGCCCAAGTGTGCACAATAGTCGGACGTTAAAAAAAAATGTTCCAGCCTTGCATGGATCTTGAACCTTAATATTTCAGTAATTGTAGTAAGCCTAATAGTTTTTTTTTATATTTTTCTTGTAATACTTACAAAAGCTTGTAATCAAAATCTGGTCATAATAGTTTCTAATTTACATCGTATTGTACAATTCGCTTAGTACGATTTCACTAAGCGCTTGTATATTGAGGAACCCCTGTTACACGGAAGGATAATGTGAAAAATAAAGGATGCGTAGCAGTTTTGCTTACTGTGTCAAATACAGTTGACCGTGAAGGAATTGTTAGGGTTTTAACTTGACAAAACAAGGCAGAAAGTTACTTAATAAATAATTAAAGACCTAAAAGATTGTAGGTTGTATGTCCCAACCTATAAAGATTTTTTCAAAGAATACATCAGAGTGCAAAGGGTTAAGCTACTTTAAGCTTGTGTTGGCTGTCTGTTATGTTGCGATTAGTTTTAAATAATATTTTCTTTATTTTCAGTTGATTTTTATAGGTTTTAGTTTATTTGTTTTATTTTAACGTTAGCACTGAATGTAGTTTTAGTAATGTGTAGTGTGTGTTGTATTGTAGAAGACTCCTTGTGCAATGAGCATGCTCCATTGTTACGTAGAGCATCAAATGAGCGTAGTCTCGAATTAATACATTTAGCTCTTCATAATCCGCCCGCATGACAATCTGCAGGTAAGCATATAAAAATAATTTTAATTTAATTGTGTTCAATCAGAGTGAATTGTGATAATTATTTAAAGCATTTGAGAAAATATTGCAGGCTATATGAGACTGTATATAACCATGTGATTAGTGTTAAAATGGTTATACCAATATTCTGTACTGTTGAATGAGCTGTGTGTGTGTGTGTGTGTGTGTGTGTGTGTGTGTGTGTGTGTGTGTGTGTGTGTGTGTGTGTGTGTGTGTGTGTGTGTGTGTGTGTGTGTGTGTGTGTGTGTGTGTGTGTGTGTGTGTGTGTGTGTGTGTGTGTGTGTGTGTGTGTGTGTGTGTGTGTGTGTGTGTGAGAGAGAGAGTGTGTGTGTGTGTGTGTGTGTGTGTGTGTGTGTGTGTGTGTGTGTGTGTGTGTGTGTGTGTGTGTGTGTGTGTGTTTGTGTGTGTGTGTGTGTGTGTGTGTGTGTGTGTGTGTGTGTGTGTGTGTGTGTGTGTGTGTGTGTGTGTGTGTGTGTGTGTGTGTGTGTGTGTGTGTGTGCACGTGTGTGTGTGTAAGATGGTTTATGAAATCTACCTGAATATAGGTGTTCAGTTTTTTTTTTGGGGGGGTTGAGGAAACGATTGGTGTAAGTACCATATCCGTGAAAATTTAGTTTTATGAAACATGCAATAACTTAGGTTTAAATTTATATAAGAAATATGTTTGGACATCTTTGAACTAAGTTTGTTCAGCTCATTTTTTTAAAAATTGATATCTAATTTCATTATATTAAAATTTTTCTTGAAGTAACTTTGTGGTGTTTAATTATTATTACTTTCCTAGCGGAAGCCTAATTACGAGTAACTAACCTAACTTACTGATTCTTTTGCATTAATTTAGATTTGTTTTAAAACCTTTCAGTTCAACATAATTTATTGCTGTAACCATTTAAAAACTAACTTTAGAAATATTTGTTTAATGTAGTAATTATTTTTAACATGAACTAACATTAATAATAATAGTTATTATTAAGTCCCATAAAGAATATTCTAATTATTGTGTTAGGTACGGTTAATTTTATTTACTGTAGAAATAGAATTCAATAAATTTAAAACAAAATGCATGCGTAACAAAGGCTATATACCACTTTTGTAACACTTTTGAAAAATAAATAAAATCTAGTTTAGTTCTTTTTTTATTCCCTACTACATTAGGGTAGTAATGTAACTAGAACCATAGTTTTTCCTATAGTACAAATGCACTTAACAAGCTAACTTCTAAACATTATTTTACAAAAGATTTTTTTTTAACTTTTTGAAAATTTCTTGTAACTCAAGTGTTTGTTCACCATTACAACAAAACTACAAACATCTCTGATATAATTATTAAAACTCTCTTTTTTGAATTTTGTCAGTGTTCATGCACAGATACAATTTAAAATACTGATTAAAAAATCAGACATTCTGCTTCGTCATATTCTATTGATTCATATCAATAATCTGTTCTATTGATTGAGCCGCCTCGGTGGCCTAGTTGATAGCATACTGGGCTTTCACCCCGAGGACCCGGGTTCGATTCCCAGCCAGGGCTTGGAGTTTTCATATGCTATAAATCATCCCATCGTCTGCATTAGCCCAAGTGTGCACAATAGTTGGATGTTAAAAAAAAAAAAAAATCTATTGATTCAGTACCAAATGCGATGCTTTGGTGGTGATACTTAAACAGAAGGCAACAGACATTTTGGATTCTGCAATACAAACTTTGCAATGCCAACTAAATATAATTTCGTTTTGATAAATAACTTTAAAAAGACATTAAAATCTATCAAAGCTTGTGATAGAAACAAAAAAATGTGTTGTTGGACTAACTGAAGTGCTTAAACTATGCTTACAAAAAATAATAAAAGTTTCTTATGTGCAAATTCAGTTTTTATGCTGAGAGTTCTGAACATATTTGCTTAATTTTCAGCCCTGAAATGTGTTAATTTACTTTTCAATGGTGAAAAATTATTACATAATAACAATGGGATAATTCTCTGTGTATTTAATCATATGTAGTTTTTCATACTAAATATGTATTACTGTAATCCCCCTGACTCACAAAGCTAAATTCCCTGCCATTGGCTACTCTCTCCACAATTAAATAGCAAATACAAAATACGAGGTGTGTTCAGAATGTTACGAGAATTTTTAAATTTCGCTGACTTGGAGAGTCCGATTGTCAAACATTTTTTTTATTATGTTGGTATACATGCCCTTGAAGTATGATAAAACTTTCAGCTGTTTTCATTGTTGACTTTGTCTGTGACAGCCACTAAGGTTAGACATGTTTTTATGAGCTCGGCGATTTTCGTTTGTTAAAACAAATGGATCAAAGAATTTGTATCAAATTTTACGTAAAAAATGGAATAAAGTGTAACAAAGTGTGTGAAATGTTAACAAAGGCCTATGGTGAATCTGCTATGAGTAAAACAAGAGTTTATGAGTATAAGCGTTTCCAAGAAGTTCGTGAAGACGTTGAAGATGACGAAAGCCCTAGACGCTCCAGCACACCAATAACCGATGAAAACGTGGAAAAAGTGAAAAAAATGGTTATGAACAATCGCCGAATCACAATTAGAGATGTCGCTTATGTTGTTGGCATATCGATTGGATCATGTCATGACATTGTTTCCAGTGTTTTGTGTATGAAAAACATGGCAGAAAAATTCGTTCCAAAATTGTTGAATTTTGAACAAAAACAGCGGCGATGGATGTTGCTCAGGAGTCACTAAATGAAATCAACGACGATGCAGAATTACTGAAATGTATTATAATAGGTGACGAAATATGGGTTTACGGATGTCACATCGAAACTAAGGCTCAATCATCCCTGTGGAGGTATTCTGGCTCGCCAAGACCGAAAAAGGCTGGACAAGTGCGATCGAACGTGAAGGTTATGCTCACTGTATTTTTGATATTAATGGCATAGTTAATCATGAATTCCTGCCACCAGGTGAAACGGTCAATAAGGAGTACTACCTACAACGCCTTATTTGCGTTCAACGCCATTTGCGTGAAGCAATCCGAAAATAAAGCCCGGATCTGTGGAAAAACAATTCATGGCTTTTGCAAAACGATAATACACCAGCTCACACTTCATTGCTTGTTCGTGAATTTTTGGCCACAAACAGTACTGTAACGATGCCCCAGCCTCCATATTCGCCAGACATGGCTCCGTGTGAATTTTTCCTATTTCCAAAAATAAAAAGAACCTTAAAGGGCAGTCGTTTTACAGCCGTGGATGACATCGGAAGCGCATCGCTGAAAGAAGTAAAGGCTATCTCAAAGATCGAGTTTGAGAAGTGTTTCTAGGATTGGAAGAAGGGCTGGTACAAGTACATAATCTCCAATGGGGACTATTTTGAAGGCGACAATATCAGTGTAAAAGAATAATTAAATATTTTGTTCAAAAAATTAAAATTCTCGTTTTTTTTTTTAGCAAACCTGAACACAGCTCGTATTTTTTCAACTAGATTTGCAACATACAAAATTTATAAGTGTGGAAATGTTTGGACATATTTTTATAAGGTGTGAAATCTTATTTTGTTTTCGCAAGCTATGAAAACATATATAATTATTTTTAATAAATTTATGAAATCAGTAATATTAAATGCAAAATAAATATAGGACGTAGCTGTAAAATAGCGCTGTCCCATGTCTAATGATCTACAAAATGTGTGTCAACAGAATCCCTTTAATCTTTACTTTCCTTTCTCCGGATCACTGAACGTTCAGATTATTTGAAATTAAATAAAGTAAATTAAATACTTTTTTTCAAAGCTAGTATTTTAACTTCACAACATTTTTTAAAAATATTATAACAGTGTTTTAATGGTATTTCATTTATGTCAACAGTTTTCGTATAATTCTCAAAAAAGGTTTAAAAAAAGAGTTTTGAAGATAAAAAATTAAATATACGAGTCAACCTAAAGTAAGCTTAAAGTGTTACTATCATAAGGCTGATTTTAAAATATACATAATGAATTTCCACTTAGAATGAACAAGTAAATAAAAACCTGGCTTTCTTTGATATGTAAAATTTACTTAAGTAGTTGTGTTCTTTTGTTTAGATGAACATTTGTTCTGTTTACAGCACGATAACACATCTCAAGGTCATCGTTTGAGTTTTGTTTTAATACGTTATCAATAATGTTTATATTTTAGTTCAGTGCGAGTGTTTGCTATAATTGTGACCTTTATAACTTAAAATATCTTGTAATTCGCTTAAATTCAAAATGTTTTACAGAATAAAAACAAAATATATTTGTCGTTAGCACACAAGTGCAATGAATATTTGAAAAGTAAGCTCCATTTTAAAATGTATACAATTCGAGTTAATCGAAAAACCTGGATAATTCAAAAGTTTCCAGTGGTCCCCAGATATCATAAAGTGATGGGGTCATATGACCAAAAGATCAAACAACCAAAAATTCATTCAACCAAATTCTGTACTAATATTTTGGCCCAATGAACTTTTGGTCATATGAACTGTGTTTTTAAGAGGCGAGATCATATGACCAAAAGATCAAACAACAAAACGTTCATTCAACCAAATATTTTAATATTTTGGTCGAATAAACTTTTGGTTATATGAAACATGTTTTTATTATTATTTTAAACATCATCATACAACTTTCCCAGTCCTACTTAATTATTTAGCATTCAAGTGTTAATTCTATAACAGTGACGTTTTGTACATTTATTATATATTGGTAGGTGTGAATAATAAATGTTTACATTATTTTAAACGTCATCATACTAGTTATCCAGCCCAACATAATATTTAGTATTCAAATGTTAATTGTATAAAAGTGACGTTTTATTCATGTATTATATATTGATAGGTGTGAATAATAAATGTTTAAATTATGTTAAACGCAATCATACTACTTACCCAGTCCAACTTAATTATTTAGTATTGAAACTTACCTATATGCAATAATAAAAAAAAAAAAAAAATGAATATATAAAATATTGACAGTATGTTCAACTGTAGGCCTAAACGCTAAAACAATATAGTAATGACTGGTCTGGGTATGTAGTGTAATGGCGTGTATTATTAATTTAAATATCAGTAATGACACAGATCGATATGCAATAATAAAAAATATCTTCCTTCGAAGGAAATATGAACCTCAGAGTGTTAATAAGTCTCTAAGTTATTACACATTTTTGGTCGAATGAACCTTTGGTTGTTTGATTTTTTGGTCATATGAACCACTCTGTTAAAAACATTGTTCGTATGACCAAAAATTCATTCAACCAAAATATTTAAGTGTAATTTGGTCGAATGAATTATTGGTTGTTTGATCTTTTGGTCATATGAGCTCTTCCCATCCTAAACAATGTTGAAAAAATCACCAGTAATTATAATTTTATTTAGGTAATTTGAAGTGAAACTTACAAGAAATAGTTATTTAAGAATAAAATGTGCAGCATCTGTTCTCTAAAGATAATTTATAGACTAGTAAATGCAGAAGCATGTTTGATGGTAAATTTGGCTTGGGTAATAAGTAATTGTAATTTTTAAAATTTATTTACAGGTGTAAATATATTTGCTACACTACTTTTTTATTTTATATTCAGTTCATAATCATTGATTATAAAATTAAGTCCCACCTCACAAAATTCTGTCGCCTGTGATTTGAGCAAGAATTCACACCTTGCATTAACGTCTTGTTAAGTGTTTGAACTAACTGCCGAGATGCCTCGGTGGCCTAGTGGATAGCGTACTAGGCTTTCACTCCGAGGATACGGGTTCGATTCCCGGCCAGGGCTTGGCATTTTCATACGCTATAAATCATCCCATCGTCTGCATTAGTCCAAGTGTGCACAATAGTCAGACGTTAAACACCAAAAAAAAAAAAAAAAAACTAACCTGCCTTGGAATCGGTGCGCATTTAATACTAGTCAACTAAATAGCGTTTTCCGTTCTCTACCACTTCACCACAAAATGTCTGTTTTATTTTGAAAAATTCCATGGTTTTGAACTAAATACCATTAACTTCATATGCTTTCTTTTAGTTTAAAAATTGGGAAGTTATCGATATTCATCATGAAAACACAGTGTATGGTGCAGATAAATATAGTACAGTTGCAAAAAGTGATCAGTTCTGAGATAGGCGAGTAAATATTCACAATTTAAAGGGAAGTGGGTGTGTCAGTAGTGATTGACAATCTTGTTGAAATGTGAATGAAAAAAATCAGAGGCATTTCGTGAGTTACCATATCTTAACTATCGGAACTGTCTTTTATATACAAATACTTTTCTTAGACAATTAGAGCTGCCTCGGTGGCTTAGTTGATAGCGTACTGGGCTTTCACCCCGAGGACCCGAATTCGATTCCCGGCTAGTGCTTGGCATTTTCATACGCTATAAATCATCCCATCGTCTGCATTAGCCCAAGTGTGCACAATAGTCGGACGTTAAAAACCAAAAAAAAAAAGACATATTCTTAGTTGCAATAACCTTGGTTTCTTGGTAAGTTCGCCTAGATCTTCAAGAAGAAAAACAATGAACAGTGTGGTAAACAAGAGTCTACTGTACAATGTATTGTGTTGGACATTATTACACCTATCTTAGTGCAGCTTTTCTTGTTTAATTGCATAGCACGAAATAAAACATTAAACTAGAGGTTTGCGAATACAATGTATTAGATTTATAACGTAACGCATACTTAGTGCTGTTATTTTCCCTTAGGTATGCCTAGGATTAAGTACTATTATTGTGGTAAGTAACCTTTGAATGTAGTTGGCCCCTTCTACACCAGCATGGATGTGTTTTTTTTTTTTTTTAATAATTAATGTGTTTGTTTTTTTAGTCCTAATCCAACTTTCTTTGTTATAGAGAATGAACACTACCTACTATTTTTAATTTGTAACATTTCAGCATGATATTATAACATGATGTATGTATTGTACATAAAGATTATACTGGATGGTTAATTTAAAGATGACGAGTTGGAATAAATAAAGTTGAACTTAAGTTGGAAAATCCCAATTAAAATATAGAAATATGTAATAGTTTTTATATAATTTTCAGTGAAATTTATTTTTTGCAGCATTGAAAGTGGATTTAAATTTTTGTTATGAATCGCACCAAAATACATTTATAACGCGATTCTGAAATTTAAAAAATAGGTCTGCTTTTAAATTAACCATTCAGTATATTTTAACGTTCCATTAACGTTCTTTTAAATTTAAACCAAATCCTTTAAATTTATGATTTATTAAATGTAGTTTTGGTGTTTTGTGTCGATTTAAATCTGAGACATTAACTTATTACAGTTATAAAGGTTTATGTATGTGTATTTTTTATATATATTTTTTTAATAGGGCATACTTCCATAATTTTCTTTAATTCAACAGTGCAGCAACCAAAACACACTTAGGGCATATAACTATTCCAATATAAAAAGAGCAAGTTAAATTTTATAGCCTATAATAACGTGTATATACTTTTTTTGGGGTGGAAAACAGTTAATGAAAAATTAATTCTACAACTTATGTTTACTTTAATTACTGTGTGTGTGTGTGTGTGTGTGTGTGTGTGTGTGTGTGTGTGTGTGTGTGTGTGTGTGTGTGCGTGCGTGTGTGTGTGTGTGTGTGTGTGTGTGGTTTTTTTTGTGATGACAAAAAAAGGTGGAAAAAATCTTTTATAGACTACCTGGGGTAGGGTACGCACTACCCCATAGTGTGGGACTCAAATTAAGATAATATTGTTACCCACTAAAAAAAACCACCAAAAACATTCCTCTTCTGTAAACCTCCCCACGGAACCTCTGCCAGGCATTACTTCATGGGAAGATGGACTGGCTGAACACCTACTCTTCTACAGCGTTGGCTCTATTTCTCGATCCTCAGCCCTCAACTTCTTCATGACCACTGCAGCAAATCCCGCAATGGCCCTCCAGTTGGCCTCTGAAGCCATCATAGTCGCAACCAAACTTTCCAGTGCAATGCTGCCTCGCAGATATGTTTGCAGCCTCATCCTTTCATTGTCGAATCTCCGACAGCGGAAAAACACATGCTCTGCATCTTCCTCCACTGCTGGAAGACAGAGGTGACAAGCCGAGTCCGTTTCCAGCCCGAAACGGAACAAGTAAGCTCGGAAGCAACCGTGCCCAGTGAGATAGAAATCCACCTCTTCACAATTCCTGTTGCACCAATCCTGGATGTTACCTATGAGTTGGTATGTCCATCGTCCATTTGTTGATTTGTCGTATTGTCGCTGCCATGTCTCCAGGGTCCGATTTCGCTCCTCTGTAATTGCCATTGTATGACTATACTGCGACTCAGAATTTCGCTTACGCCAGTACAGCCTTGCTCTTTCATCAGCCATCAACTCCTTTGGTGGTTCACCCGCCACTACGCATGCAGCGTCGTAGGAAACTATTCGGTAACCACTCACGACATGCAGCAACGCACTGCGGTGCACCGCATTAACCTTGCATGCATAGCTCGCGACCATCATAGCCTGGTTCCAAATCAGCGCTCCATAAAAGAGCACCGAGCTTACTACCCCAGCCAGGAGTCGGCGGCGTGCCTATCTTGGACCTCCCAGATTCGGCATGAGCCTGCAAAGCCTGCAAAGGGCCCTGAGATGTTCTCCTGCCATGCCAAAAAGGGCTGGGACAGAACTTATCTGCATACCTCCAACTGCCCCTTTTTTCATGCTGGTCACAAGCACAACCTTCGACGAGCTGCAGACACTATTATTCATGTATGTATTTTCCCAGGTAAGTCTTCACAAAATTTTCTAATGGATACATTTACTATACTTTTAGACTTTGAGAAAGTATTCTCTGAGAGCAGTCCAATTAGCTATTTACACTGAAGCAAAATTGGTCTCTGACATATATCGTGCAACTCTTCAATTATTTTTAATTAAAAAACACCCTTTATCACCCGAATTCAAAAATGTTGATCCGTAAATTGAGTCGGCAATTCTTTGGCAGATGTTAAAATGCTCGAAAAGTGTCAGTGTTTGCCGTCAGGTTTGCACGAATATTGTGTTTACACAAATATCCAGATCAGCTCTCGCAATAAGTTTCACAAATTAATTGGTAGCGTATTAACACAAAACTTTCAGCTCGCCAAAAAACACCGTTTTCCAACTTCTGCCTCTTTTTGTAAAACAGAGCCAACTATGAAAAGTCTATATCTTTCCTTTTAGGTGTCATGAACACTACCATAATGAGTATTAATTTTGAGTATCCATATTTAGCACTCATTACGTGGGACACCTAGATGCATCGGTTCTCCACAGCCTCCGTGGCCTAGTTGATAGCATACTAGGCTTTCACCCCGAGGACCCGGGTTCTATTCCCGGCCAGGGCTTGGCATTTTCATACGCTATAAATCATCCCATCGTCTGCATTAGCCCAAGTGTGCACAATAGTCGGACGTTAAACAAAAAAAAAAAAAAAAATATCTCCTTTTATTCATTGACATAGGTTTTGGTAAATATGTTTTGGTTATTGTGCTGTTTAATTTTGAAATAATACAGTGAATTATGAATTGTCCCATGTTACAATATTCGTGACTGCCAGTTTTAAATTCATTCTCGGAAGATTAATAGAATTACATTGTATATTGGTCACTGAATAAAATTTTTAATAAGAAATCTCTGTAATTGAAATTTGCATCACAATAAAACTGGTTATTTATTTAAACGTGTTGTTAGTTTCTCTTTATTTATCTTATTTATAGAGGCAAAATTAAGATCATGAATTAATTAATTACTCAATTAAAAAAAAACTGTAAAAAAAGTAAACTCCAACATTTAGTTTGCCTTCATTAGGTATCGCAGACTATTTTACTTTTTGAGTCAGATACATTTAACCCAGTTATTTTTTTAATATTTATTATGAAATTAATGTGTAATTAGTATTTTTCATTCACCGTTTAAACAAATAAAAATTGAGTTATGTTTCTCATAAAACTTAACAAAAAAAATCATAACATTGTATTACATTTATTGTCATAATGAAAAAATGAAACCATTTTATTTTTCCCACCTGTATAAAATAATACAAACAAAGTAAACAGTGTGTCCATCGATTTACTAGTTTAAAGTTACTCTGTTTACAGCCAATGACCCAAATGCGTGGCGACTGGGTCGCATTGAAGAAGCAGACCATGAGACGCCAGTCTGACTTCATCAGGTGTGCTCCAAAAGCGACTCCCGTGTAAGGACAGTTCCGTTCAGAGCCTTTGAACAAAAGATTACTGACAAATAATTGATATTGTAGAAAACTGTATCTTTCTTAGTATTTTTTTTGTTTAGGGTAAATAACGCATTTATATATATTTAATTATTTAAAGAATAACGTTTGAATTTGTTTAATAATAAATGTGATAATTTACGTGTAAAGTTATAAATTGTTGCTGTATGACAATTAGAAATGGAAATGTTAAAAAGAGGAAAAATTAACAAAAATATAGTTTTGTAAAATCGGGCTAGTTTTAATTTAAAGCACAAATAGTTTATGTGAGTTTATAATTTATAATTAAAGATATTGTAGTATGGAATGAATTGTAAGAAATATAAACTGTGTTGTTTAATACCTCCACATATTCCACAAAATACTTACGTTATATAACATTCGTATTGTTGTCTTGTACCGATTTCATTTTCAATGATTTTTTGAAATAGTAATTGTTTTTATTCCATCTTGATGGCATGTAATTAAGCCTTAACAAAGTCACTAGTAGCTCTATGCCAGTGAGTGTTAATATTTGTATTTGTGTTACTTTCTTCAAATACATTGTTATCCTTTTATAAACATGTCCTAGAACGAAACTATTCACTAACGATTGTTAAATCAGCGATTATTTTAATAGTTCAACGTTATAAATACTAACCAAACAAAGTACAGAAATAATGCGTAGTTACTGTATTGATATAAATTACACATAATTTATATAATATAAAGAAATTATTTATTTATTAAATGCAATCAAAGCTGCGTAATAAAGACAACATCAAAATGAATACGTAAAGCCTAAAGAAAAACGTATGGTAATTTTTTAAGGAAATTGCGGGAGAACTGTTAAAAGATTAACTAATCACACCACAAGGTCTACAGTACAAATCTACACAAAACATACTTTTTTTTATTCCCACTCCATTTACCAGAAAGTTATTACTGTGCGTAGTAATGATTTTTTTTTATTCCCACTAGGGTGAAAAGTTTCTGGCCTGACCAAGAAAAACGATGTTTTTAAATTATTTTTTTTTTGCTTTATTTCTCAATATAATCTCCATTGAGACTGATACATTTCTCATAACGGTGTTCTAATTTAGTTATACCAGTTTTAAACGTAGATTCGTCAAGCTCCTCAAAATACTGATTTACAGCTTTAATCACTTCTTCATTGCTCCCAAATCTCTTACCGCCAAACCATTTTTTTAGGTTAGTAAACAGATAATAGTCGCTGGGGGCTAGGTCTGGAGAGTAGGGAGAATGCGGCATCAATTTGAACTTCAGTTCATAGAATTTAGCCATGGCAACATTCGACGAATGCGCTGGTGCGTTATCGTGATGAAACAAAATTTTTTTCCTCGCCAAATGAGGTCATTTAATTTGTACCTCCTGCTTCAAACGTTGCAATAACTCTGCGTAGTATGGACCAGTGATAGTTTTACCCTTTTCAAGGTAATCAATGTATATAATTCCTCTTGCATCCCAAAAAACAGTAGCCATAACATTGTTTGCCGATAAAATTGTTTTTGCCTTCTTTGGAGTTGGTTCTCCTTGTCCAACCCACTGTTTAGACTGTTGTTTATTTTCAGGAGTGTAGTGGTGGACCCAAGTTTCATCAACAGTTATGAATCGATGCAAAAATTCATTTGGATTACGCCTATACAGCGCCAAATTGTCGGTAGAAATGTTTTTTCGAAGCAATTTTTGGTCGAGTGTTAGCAAACGCGGCACCCATCTTGCACACAGCTTTTCCATGCCCAAATGGTTGTGTAAAATATTTCGCACACATTCAGCTGACATCCTACAGGTCTCAGCTATATCATGCACTTTCAATCTGCGGTCTTTCAACACTATTTTATAAATTTGTTCGATCATTTCTGGAGTTGTGACCTCAACGGGCTGTCCTGGGCGGTGCTCATCAGAGGTGCTCACACGACCCATTTTAAATTCAGAAACCCACTGCTTAATAGTTGAATAAGATGGGGAGGTGGGTCCTAGTGTTGAATCCATCTCTTCTTTTATTTGTTTTGGTGTAAAACCCTTCAAATAGAAGTATTTGATAACAGCACGATTTTCCAATTTTTCCATTTTCATGAAAACGTCAGAGGTGTCTCATTCAGTGTGCTCTCAAACGTAAACTGACATGGCGATTGGGGTGAAAGTGTACATATAAGCTAGTTAGGGATAGTACTGTACGACGCCACTCTATAAGTAAACTTAGTGGCGCCGTCTCTTGGTCAGGCCGGAAACTTTTCACCCCACCCTCGTAATGCATTTTCTCCACAGTTGCAAGGCTATATTGTCATCTCTAAATGTCTACTCCTGTTTTAGATAAAACAAAGTGCATGACTTTTGCCATTATGATTATCTATAACCATTAAATAATTGTCACACACAATTGCCTTGCTGCTGTGATCGAAACGAATTTCCCAAAATGACAAACGATTGGTCCAAAAGTAGTAACATGGCGTTATACTTTTTGAAAATCTGTTTTACATTTATAATCAGATTTAAAATTTGTATAAATTATCATTTTGCATTTATTTTTAAAAAACAAAAATTTTTGACTTTACTGGGTATATTTCCTGTACTTTTGTATATATTAGAACCTTGTTTATCATAAATTATAGTATATCTAAATTGTGTTTTAAAAATTCCTTGCATGTTGTACTGAAAAGTTTTTTTTTTGTAAATATAATATGTAAAATACAATAAAAGCAAAACATGTAATGTCGAACTTTTGTATGCTAGCTGCAAAAAGAGGAAAACACATTTTGCAGTAATTTAAGCAATGATAAAGTGACGACTCTATAACTGATAACTTGGTTCTGTTGAAAACATGAGAGGTCATAGTATTATCATATACTACGATTTACTAGAATTGTTCTTAATGCCTGGATCGGTGAACATTTCATGGTATCAGATCTGGCTCCTACTGTATTGTCCAGTTGAAATTTGTTAATATTAATGATTGTACTGGTGTTTTATATAAAAATCGTTGTTTGATCGAAACATTTTAGCCTAAATTCCTATTTAAATCCAAATAACTGCTCTGCAGATATACGGAATATTATCTGAGATAATTACTCAAATGAACTATTAATAGACAAATATTAAACTTTTCCCCAGACTAATTCTGATTGTAAATAACCTTTTAGATGTCTGCCCCTTCAACTGACATTATAGTGCCACTTTTACGTGTTAATACAAACTAATTTTTACAGTAAGTTAATTTTCTCTGTCAGCGAGCTACATAAAATATGTAACATTATTTAATCCTATAGTATCCATTTTGTATTTGTAATTAATACTTGTTTTATCTTGACTTTACTTTCATGTTAAAAACAGTACAATTTTTTTTTTAGTTGAAATGTTTGTTAACCTTAATAATTTTGCGGTATCTATGTCTTTAATTTGTGTAAGAAAATAGATTTTGTTTTCAAATATTGATAAAACATTATTTTAAATGAGTAAAACTTTTTTTTTTTTTTTTTTGTATTTCATCATTTTTGTACATTCCATTAATTTCATTAAATATATAATGGTTAGATCAGTGATGAGGCATGACTATAAACAATTTACATAAATACCTCTTGTTCACTTATTTTATAACCTAAAATCAGATTACAGACAGAAGTAACTGTGTGTGTTTCACAAACGACAATCGGAAATAATATTTAAAAATGTTCAAAATGTGTGATCAGCTTAACGGTGAATGTTCTACTGCTTACTTTATAACAGACAAAGTGTTCTAAAAATAGCTCAGTATTTGAGGTTAGAGAGATCAGCGCCTTGCATGGAGTTGCTAAAAACATTTTAGTTATCAAACGTGTTATAAATGAAATCCACATTGTTGCTGTCCATTTATTATTCACTTATAGAAGTCTTCTTTCTTGGCACTATTATTCTCAAATAATGCAGTTCATTCGTAGATTATAATTTTTTTACAATTATTCTCCGAATCTAAAGCTGTTGTTAGCGTTGTTTACACTACTTAAATGGACTGGGTTAGAGACAACGCAATTACAGTTAGACAAACAATATATAAAGAGTAGCAATTTGAATCTAAACGAGGGTGGGGTGAAAAGTTGCCTGACCAAGAAAAAAGATGTTTTAAAATTTTTTTTTGCTTTATTTCTCAACATAATCTCCATTGAGACTGATACATTTCTCATAACTGTGTTCTAATTTAGTTATACCAGTTTTAAACGTAGATTCGTCAAGCTCCTCAAAATATTGATTTACAGCTTTAATCACTTCTTCATTGCTCCCAAATCTTGTACCGCCAAGCCATTTTTTTAGGTTAGGAAACAGATAATAGTCGCTGAGGGCTAGGTCTGGAGAGTAGGGAGGATGTGGCATCAATTCAAACTTCAATTTAGCCATGGCAACACTCGACAAATGCGCTGGTGCGTTATCGTGATGAAACAAAATTTTTTGCTTCACCAAATGAGGTCATTTAATTTGTACCTCCCGCTTCAAACATTGCAATAACTCTGCGTAGTATTGACCAGTGATAGTTTTACCCTTTTCAAGGTAATCAATGTACATAATTCCTCTTGCATCCCAAAAAACAGTAGCCATAACCTTGTTTGCCGATAAAATTGTTTTTGCCTTCTTTGGAGTTGGTTCTCCTTGTCTAACCCACTGTTTAGACTGTTGTTTATTTTCAGGAGTGTAGTGGTGGACCCAATTTTCATTAACAGTTATGAATCGACGTAAAATTCGTTTGGATTACGCCTATACAGCGCCAAATTGTCGGTAGAAATGTTTTTTCGAAGCAATTTTTGGTCGAGTGTTAGCAAACGTGGCACCCATCTTGCACATAGCTTTTCCATGCCCAAATGGTTGTGTAAAATATTTCGCACACATTCAGCTGACATCCTACAGGTCTCAGCTATATCATGCACTTTCAATCTGGGGTCTTCAAACACTGTTTTATGGATTTTTTCAATCATTTCTGGAGTTGTGACCTCAACGGGCCGTCCTGGGCGTGGCTCATCAGAGGTGCTCACACGACCCATTTTAAATTCAGAAACCCACTGCTTAATAGTTGAATAAGATGGGGAGGTGGGTCCTAGTGTTGAATCCATCTCTTCTTTTGTTTATTTTGGTGTAAAACCCTTCAAATTTGATAACAGCACGATTTTCCATTTTCACGAAAACATCAGAGGTGTCTCGTTCAGTGTGCTCTGAAACGTAAACTAACATGGCGATTGGGCTGAAAGTGTACATATAAGCTAGTTATGGATAGTACTGTACGACGCCACTCTAAAAGTAGACTTAGTGGCGCCGTCTCTTGGTCAGGCCAGAAACTTTTCACCCCACCCTCGTAGAATATAATTTTATTCATTTAATTTCTATTGAAATGTATAAATTTCTGTTATAAAACTGACATTGAACGTATAAAATTATTGAATAGTATTAAATAACAACAGTGCCTAAATTAAATTATTTGCCTAAAATATTCTTAGGAATAGATAATTACAATCCATGACAAAGACACACCTCTTACAGAAAGTATTTCAAATACAGTAATAGTTTTTTTTTTGTTTTAAAATTAATTACTCTTACTTGTTATTCTTTTCTGTCTTATTTTTGACTGCGTATTATATGTCTAATTATTAATATATGTGTTGTTAATGTTGTTGAGTACACGAGCAATGGAAGATGTGGCTTATGTACAGTCTTTACCTACACTTGTCTGTATTAATTGTCAGACTTAATTCTAAAAAATGGCTGTTTAGTTTTTAGTTTATTGTTGGTAATTATTTACGACGGCTGTAATGAAATCGCTTCATTCGATTTATATCGCCTTTTAGATTTGTTTAGATTAATGTTTGAAATATTATTTTTTAATAAAGCAGCTCATGCCAATGCGTTACGGATTTTCTTTTCAAATATGTTTACAGAAACTAACCGTAAACAATGTACTTAAAAATTAACATTTTTTTAACAGCATTAGTTATAAGTGTTTGAATAATTATGTAATTGCAACAGCTTAATTGGTATTTTAGTCAGCAATGGCATACGATATGAAAAACACAAGACAAATGTAAAAAGACAGGACATTGCTTAATAATGGATTACCATTTTTTTAAAATAAAAATTTTAATGTAAAATAAATTTAGTGATATACTTGTAGGAAAGAAATGAAAATCCATAAATCAGAGTAAATATTAAATTGTAATAATAGCTTATTTATATGAGAACAACTAAAACTATATAGTTTATATTAAACATAAAAAAAACTTAAATCCTTCTAGTTTCTTATTTGAAATGAAATTTTTATAAAAAATATACAGTGCAATGAAAATTTCAGTTTATAAGTCCAAAAGTTATCTCTGTGTTAATAAAAGAAAATGTCTGTGTGCAATGTAAATCTAAATCTATGGCAGACAGAGATTTTAAAATCACTAATTAGTTTTTTAAAATTAAATATTTAGTTGCATATTAAACCCAATATTATGTACAGAGGACATTCATGGGTCTAAAACTTTTGAATATAATAAGCAATGCTGTGCAGGTACTGGTAGTAATTAATTCTTAAATTAAAAATTGTTTCCATGAGTTGAGTGCACTAACAACAAAATGTCACAATTCTTGAAGCAAGTTTCACCCTCTATATATAATAGGTTGGTACAGTGGCATAGCATCATTAAAGGTCAAAACAATACAATTTTTCCATTGTTAACCTATTTTGAATTGTTTGGTATTAATATTTATGTATACCTTTTCTTTTTGCTTAATAATTTAAGCAAATTATTGTCACAACTGTTTTTCCTTTGGAGCATAATCCAGGATAAACACAACACTACAGGATATTACACTTATGCTACATAGTAAAGTAGAATCTCCCTTTGTCAGTAATAAATACAACCTGCAGTTGTAGGTCTTAGTCCCGAACATTCAGTAAATCATTCCATCATCTGATGCTTATAATTTTAAACAAAAAAAATGTCAATGTCAATGTGTATCAAATAGTGTAGTGTATCAGTGGTATATACAGGAAGGGTCAGGTGATGTATCCCCCTTGAAACTGGAAAAAATTGTGATTAGGCTAATAGCATTAGGTCATTTACATAAAGAAGAATTGGTTTAAAGTGTTTAACAACCTACAATTTGGTAAATGACCTGACAAGAAAAACTGTTTTCAGTAAATTATGCAGTAGGCCTAGTCTAAATTGTTTTGTGTATTTGTAGTAAAAACTCCTTAAAACATCTTTTGTATAGTGTTATCACTAAATTTTGAATATAACCCTTCTGTCTGTAAACAGTTTTATATGCATTTATTAGTTCAGCCTAGGGTCCAGTCCTCTAGTTGGTTGAACTAGAAGAAGTTTATTATATGTGTGTTTACTAATGAGGCTCCAATGACAGTAAAAACAATAATTTGCTATTATAAGCTATATATATATATATATATATATATATATATATATATATATATATATATATATATATATATATATATATATATATATATATATATATATATATATATATACAGTATGTGTAAATATTATTTTTAAATTTTGCTAACCCACTTTCAGTACAAAATACAATATTGGGTTTAAAGTATATTAGCCCACTCTACTAAAAATTACAAGCTACCACTGGGTTACCTCATAAAAAAAATCTGTCCAAGTTTTTGATTGCATCTAACTTTCTTTTACATTTGTCTCAGGTTAAAGAAGTTGTTAAAAAGATGCAAATATTCTTGATTTAACAACTAGGCCATGTTTTTATTATTTAATTTTATTAAAAAATCTATAAATTTGATATTATTACTTATAATAACCTGTTACGTTTTTATTTAAGGTTATTAAATAGAACATACTGTAAATACAGTAGACCTTTATACATTTTAGGTCAAAATAAATGTTACTAATCGAATAGATTATTTTATTTTTTTTACGTAAATAATTTGCTTGTTATACAATTTGCTTATTCGAGTATTTAACTTTGTTGTGGAACACGTGTTAAGAGATGCTTATTGTTATTTCTTAGTATATGGTACGTTTAGTTCGTAAACATTAGATAACTGTATTATTATATTTAAAATCTTTGGGCAAAGAAAGTTTTTGCTCAGATTTTGGTAACGCTGAGCACTTAGAAGTCGGATATTACCTAATTATAATGACAATGTAACTGTTTAGATTACATTTTATAGAATCGTGCCTTGCTAGATTCAAGTGCAAGTTGTGATACGCCTGGCGCTACGAAATTTCAAGGTTCATATTCAGAATTATATTATCAAAACCATCTTTTTTGTGTAGAAAAGTCATTATTTTTATTTGTTGAAATTCACAAAGGATTTAATAACATGAAAGATATTAACAGTATACAATAAGAACACACACACATATATATATTAACATCTTCACTGTTTTTTCTTGTAGGTTTTAATGGAATTTGGCAAATTTTCAAGGTTGCTGTAAAGGTTTTGGATCATTTGGGTTTGAAATAAGATTATCACAGCTGTTATATATTAAAAATCAATTTTTCAATAATTTTGACACTTTGAAAACAATAATTTTAAGATATAAACAAACAAAAATGTAAATTCAGACTGAAAATTTGATTTTTTTTCCATAGACTGTATTGTATACATATCATCAAAGATAACAAGCTACTACATATTTTACAAAGTCAGAGTTATAATATCAATGTTGTCAAGTACGTATATTCAAACTGTGTAATCACCTGCAAGCTACACTTTAATAACATCACTGTTCATAGCTGCCGAGTAAGTCCAGCTGGCTTAAAATACGGACGTTTAGCACAAAAGCAATTACAAATAATGGATTAGTAGACAGTAATGAATATCCATCATAATAGGTTGTGTGGCATAAATATTTCATTCCTTAGTTTATTTTCATTGTATATTAACTAAAAACTGATGTCTTAACATTTAAAAAATATGCGAAGGTTTGAAAATGTTACCTGTAATTTCATAAGAATCACCTAAAAAAAAATCACTGTTTTAAACTTTCCAGGATTAAATATTGCTCCTGTTAATACGACTGTTTTGTACAAAATATTCTATTAAAACTAAATACAACTCCAAAAGTAACTGTGCACAAGTCATTGTGTCGTAAATGACAAAAGTACAAATCTTACAGCAAATTGTTCTTGGTAATACTACTTGCAAGAGCAGATGTGCTACAACTGGGAGTTCACTTTTCTTACCCTAACTTTTTGCTCCTTTCAACTTCTTTATCACATGATGTTCTGCTGGGCAAAAGTAGCTATGTTTTAATCCTACCATTAATGGTTTTAATAATATATTATTCTGAATGCCATTAATTTATTTTAGTAAATGTAGCTGCTCTTAACACATTTTTTTAAACAAGCCTTTACCTGTTTCCTTGATTTTCAAATAATCTGTGTTACCATGTTTTTTTTTGTAATTAACTTAAGTGTATTCAAGAAAAAATATTTGTAAAATAAGTTTTCCTACCCTATACTAAATGTAAAAATAACATAAATGTAATAGTATAAATAAAATGTTAATTGTGTATAAACTATGTAAATAAACATTTGAACACAAAATGTTGTTTCCTATGGCTAGCCCGGACTCCAGTCCATCAGCCTCCTTGCCTCCCAATACAGCCGAGCGAAGCTCTTCTGTCGTCTCGAATCAGCATTCAATCCAGGGCATGACAGCAGGTGTTGCTTGTTCATATTTGAGTTCGTCTCTTGGCACAGAGGGCACATTTCAGAGGAGTAAACTCCAATGTGCTTCAAGTGGGCGGCGAGGCAGTCATGACCCGTGTCAAGACGGAACTGTGCCACTGACTGTCTCCTTGGTTTTTCCTTCAGCCTGTCCCATTCCTCGTCTATATTTTCCCAGTGTTTGCCTTTTGCTATGCTCTTCATTTTTTCCATCTGCCGTTTCTTCATTGTACTTTTGAGCATGGCTTTTGCCTTATTTGGATTGGGCAAATGTTTGGGTTGGGGTAGGAGTGAACCTTTCCTTGCCAGCTCATCTGCAGCCTCATTTCCTGGCATACCTACATGAGAAGGGATCCATTGGAACACTATATTTCTTCTTAATTTTTTAAGCGTTCGTAACATTTGATGTATTTCTTATGTCCATTGCATTATGTCCAAATTGCATACACTCATGTTATCTTTGTTAAATCAGAGGCCACCATCTTGAAATGAAAGTGAATGGGAAACCGTCATACACATAAGATTGTACCAAATTTCAAAACAATCGGTCAATGCATTTTGCCAAAGCTGCTTACCAAACACACAAACTAAATGTGGAATAGTCGAATTGAAACAGAGATCTTTGCTCGGTCAATAAAAAGTAAAAGTTGTACAAAAAAAAGTTGATAGTTAGAAAGCTAGTTGAATAATGTGTGAAAACCGAAATGCTGTTAAAACCTATTGTGTCGTGTGCAGTGTTTTATGTAAATTCTGATATTAAGTTTGCAAAATATTCGTACTGTATACCGACGGCCTAGAGGCAACATTAAAGAATTTTCTTCAGTGCTACGGATTTTTTTAAAATTCAGGAAGCTGGTGAATAAGTGTCATAAAACCTGTTAGTAATTTATCTATGGTTTTTTCCATTTAATTCATCTTTTTTTCTTTATAGTGGTAGGAATGGGCCATAACATAACATAACTTAAGAACTCAATGGACCAGAAACCGAATGCTAAAAAAAATAGTAGTCAGTTGTGGCTAGATTAATTTTTAATTTGTTTAAAAAGGTTGTTTTGCAATTTATATAGACTCATCATAGACATAATATTATTGTCCATTTAATCTATGAAATGCAAGTAATATTATTTTAAAACACGCGTCATACAATATTATTTTGGAACTGTGAAGAGGTACATTTATGTTTCAAAATTCAAAAATATTTGCATAATAAGTATAGTTTTTTAAACACGGAACAGGTAATGCAGACTAACATAATACCTTTTGTTTGTAAACTTTAAAATGGTGTCACAGATATAAGAACAAATAATAATTGATTTCTTGTGAGATACAGTAGTTATATTATCTGAGCGTTTCCGAATAATAGCGACGATAGGGCATAGCGAATGTGAGTAAATAAATAAGATAACCTAAAAATCTGTTATTTTAGGACAAGTTTTCAAACATAAGATTTTTAATGAAAATAAAAAAAACGTCTATATAGTTAAGAAGTTAGCTACAACTAGGCCTACGATCAATACACAATAGCTATTATTAAAAATATAATTTCAAAGTTAACCAAAAAAGTAACAGAACTTTACATTTATCGTGGTATAACTTCATTTGTGTTATAAACAACGCTTTTATAACAAGTAGGCAATTAGGCTATAAATCAAATACCTAAAGTAGGCTATATTAAGATGACATTTATAATTAAATAAGAAATGACATTTATAATTAATTCCTATCATGAAAATATTCCTTTTGCATTGTATTTTAGTATTGTCAGAGATAATTTGAAGCTTACATGGTGGTGGGTAAATATTAAATCACAACAGTATTTCTGACTTTTCGGGACTTTTGCAGAAGTCATGATTTGAACAGTTATGACTTTTATTATGTGTTTTATCATTTCGTTTAGAGAAATTAACCTGTAGAAGGCGAAAAGCACATTAAGGCTATCATCGCCTAAACACAACTATTAAAGAGAAGATTAAGTTATATTATGATAAATGTACGACAAATGACAGTTTTTAGCCCTTTATTACGGAACTTTGTTCTGACGTCCATTTTACTGTCTGTCCACTAGTTACAAAAGTTAGTACTTTTTAAGGAATACTAGTTATATACATAACAATTGAATTAAACACCCAACAGATAGGTCAAGTTAGGTTATCAACTTCTTTAAAAAGAAAAAAAATGTTTTTTTTTCATTATTAATAACATGCCCATTTTTATAATCATTAATAATAATCATTAAGCACCCAACAACCGAGTCATTAGGTTAAACATTCAACAGCTAAGTTAAGTTAGATTACCAAGTTCTTTTTTTTTTTAAATTATATTTTAATTATTAATAACTTGCATTTTATTAAACATCCAACAGCTGAGTCAAGTTAGGTTAAATATTCAACAGCCGAGTCAGGTTATTAAGTTCTTTTCTAAAAAAGAAAAATTATGTTCTTTTCATTATTAATAACAGACATTTAATTATTGAAAACATGCTTTTAATTTATTGTTTTCACCATTAAAAATATGTTTCTCACTTTCGCACGGTAGTCATTTTGAGGTTATGTTTATCTCTTTTATTTTCACTTTTTGTAACCGATTTATTTGTTGATGCATTTAGTGAATATTTGTTGTCAGTTGTTATACATAAGTTTATAATATATATATATATATATATACACACACACACACACACACACACACACACACACACACACACACACACACACACACACACACACACACTGCACTTTTGTTATACATAATTTTCTTTTAATTAAACATTTTATAACTCAATTTTTATTAGAAGGTGTGTTTTGTTCCTTTGCAACATGGGGTCTTGTTCCTCATTTCATCATTAATACATATCTCACTTATACATGAACTACTGTTTCTGACTTTTTAGATGTTTAAGAGTCTGTTGTTAACAAACAAAAAATGAATGATTCAGTCAGGTGACGTACTGAAGGTGATCTCTGTTATTGTACCAGAGCACCGTCATACAGTTATTACCACGTCCATCAACATTGTGAGATAAGACAGTTTAAATGCAATTCCAGAGAAGCTCTGACAAAGTTCAGATAAGGTACCACTTCCAAGTGGGTGGTTTCTTTGAAGTTGTTACTTTTTGAGAATGCGTGGCGCTTATTTCATGTCCTTCCCAAGTCCAAGTTTTGTTCGGCAGCAAATTAAGTATCCCTGATTTGGCAGTAATTTCACCTGATTTCTTCCAGGATTGTCACTGGGGCTTTTAGATAGTTTAGTTAAGTTTGAATGTGCTGCAAGGCCTTTACTATTGTTTGTCAATTATCGTGATCAATATAGGCACCATGCAACCATATAACGATTGGCAGGGTTTTCTATATAATAACCTGACAGTGTTGCTAACCTACACTGCGCACAAGCTAAGTGTGCTTCATTTTCTTTTCTTGGATTTTATTTTTTATTTTAAATTTTGTTATGACAATCACCATATGCAAAATAGAGAACAATTTACTCTTCACTATTAGGAAGCGTTGTCTTTATTACTCATATGAATATTACATTGATCTAACTCATTAACACCCAAATTTGAGTGTACTGAAAATTGTCGTACTTACTAATTGCCTATACAGTTGCAAAATTTATAGAAGGTAAATTATGTTTTTTTATACTATTTATTTATTGTTCTGAAAACCTTTACAATTACTATAAATTGATGTGTATCATAATTAGGCATAATTTTTATTTCATATTTGCTTTAAAACTATTTAATTTTGTATTCAAAAGATATTATTAATTTAAATTCTTTGTGTAGGCCAATAATCGTCTGACAGAGCAATGAAATGGACGAAAAGGATGTAATAAATTTATTGGAATCTATAGAAGATGATAATGAACACGAATCCATTTGGTTTAGTTTTAAGTCATTTATACATTCAACTTACCTGCCAGAATTAAAATTTGGAGAAGAACGACCTTTTGAAGAATCAGACTTTTCCAACCATCAATTAATAGCGTGTAAAAATATTAAAACGCTGGAATTGATTTTAAAAAAATTGAACACGAAAGATAAACTTAAAAGAGTGTTTCATGATGATCTTGAAACAGTGTGCGATGCGGTTTTATTGTGTGGTGAATATTTGCATCAAGAATTGTGGACGACAAGAGAGATAATCGAATCCAGCCGGGATTTACTGAATGCCATTTTACAGTTGTTGAATTTTGAATGTTTTACAGGACTGTTGTTTGATTTCAAAAGTGATTTTATCAGTACGTTATTTGTTAAATTGAGACCAAAATTATTGAAAGACACGTGGAAAAGATATCCGGCAGCTGTTGCGTGTTACAAATGGCTTCTCTTTGAAATTAAGGTTTGATAAAATTTGTTCAATATTATTTCATAACAATTTTAAAATTCAACTGTAATAAAGAATTAACTAAAGTTCCTGAATCAATAATTATTGATTCAATCAATTATAATTGATTTGTATGTTTGAATAATCGATTTTTGTGGTAATCAATCTGCTATGTCGTACAACACCTTCTGTAACACTCAGATGTATCTGCCAGCCATTTGTTATTAAGAATAATGTTAAACTTAAAATCACTTTTCTACTTTATATTTTGTTAGAGAATTTGATTGACATTTTTCATTTTAAAGCTGTGATCAGGATATATCCAAATTGCTTTTGCATTTTCCCTTGTCTAAATTTTTTAGTTTTTAAACACTTTAAAGACATATTTTATATTTTTTTACAATTCGATAACTCTAAAAAATATTAACAAAAAGTAGGACAAATGCAGTTTTTTTTGTTAAACATTATTAATACTTTGTGACATAAATGCCCCTCTAAAAGGTACAGCCAAGTTTTTATTATCTGACAGCTGTGGCACCCAGGTAATTAATTGTTCATTCTTTAAGTAACCCAAATTGATTGCATCATTTAAAAACTAGGCACTATATTAAAAAAACTCATTTAAGTGTGTGCTTACGTAAAATTCTTCTGTCATGGCCAACTGACTATTTTCGGATGATCCACTTTTAGAAGAAGATAAACAAAATTTTGCTTTTCTTGGAAAAAAACATGTAAACATTGCAACACTTGAAACAAACATTGTTCAGACTAAAAATAAAATACAACCTCTGTTAATGATTTTAAATAACTTAAACACTGTTAATAATATAGACCTCATTCATACATAGTACCAGTGTGAAGTTTTTTACTATACAGGCACAAAATGGTGAACTTTGAACACTGAAAAAAAATTTCAAACATGATATCTGTTAACATACTGAACAAATTATGTCGTTTGGCAATATATACTGAACACTGAATATATATATATATATATTTCATAATTCACTGAAGAATCCCAATATTCAATAGCAGAGTGATAAAAACTGAGCATAGTTGACTAAATTTACAATTTTTTTTAATAGTTGATGTACCAATAAGTTGGTTTTACCGCTATGATGCAATAGTGTGCAAATATGCTTTTTGTATCTTATTTTCCTAAAGCTGAGCTTGTTTTAATGGTTGAATGTATATTAGATTAGACTAAATTAAATTAGAAACTTGCTAATAGGAGGCTAGGGGTTTTTGGTTTCCAAGACTCGAGGGATCTTCAGCAGTGTGAGCTAGTCAGTGGGTTGTTGGAACTTATTAGGGGCACCAATCTGCTGAACGAGGTATTTCAAGAGGTAAGTTGCACAATAGGTCAGTTGATCGCAGTGCCTGGGGTTGAACAAATCCCTTTCTCTGGAATATAATCTAATCTAACCGTCCAACGTCGCTATAGAATCCTCATTCCTTGGTATATCATGGGTGTACAAAAGATAAAGAATTGGCCCCAATACACTTCCTTGTGGCACTCCCACGGATATTCTCTTTAAGTTAGGTTAGGTTATTCATATTCATGTTAAATTCTGAAGCACCGAACTGAGATATAAGACAGCATATAATAACATTCTGATCGTATATCCAGCTTAAGCTTGTACTCCAATCGTCGAAGTCAAACTTTATCAAAAGGCGTCTAGAAATACTCTAGCACTTGTGTTTTTCTCTTCAAGTGTATTCTCAACTTTGTGATACGATATAATGGATCAATGGTCGACTGTTTATTTCGAAATCTGAACTGTGTTGATGTTGTTAATTTTTTGAAGTGACTGCTTCTTATCGCAGGGTATGGATTATGTTTTGCATGTGGAAAAAATTAAGTTTGCCGTCACGGAACGCTTTAACGCATCTATACGCGCACTCTAGTGAATATTATCATTCTAAACATTACAACAGCACATTTAATATTTCTTTTTTGTTTAGTGATTAATAAAATGTATTTTGAAGTGAAAACTTGTATGGTCGCAGTTGACAAAACGTGGGTATATTTTTTGGTTTTTTTTTGTGTTTAACGTCCGACTATTGTGCACACTTGGGCTAATGCAGACAATGGGATGATTTATAGTGTATGAAAATGCCAAGCCTTCGCCGGGAATCGATCCCGGGTCCTCAGGGTGAAAGCCTAGTACGCTATCCACTAGGCCACCGAGGCGGCCTAAATTAGAAACTAGAGGAGGGATTATAAAGTCCCAGGCACTGTGATCAATGGATATATTGTGCAACTAAACCTCTGAAGTACTAAGTAATCGTTCAGAAGATTGATGACCTTGGTAACTCCACTGACTAGCTCATCCTGCTGGAGGTTTCTAGGGTCCATTAACCTCCAGTTAACAAAAGCCTCACATTCATGTGCAGGGAAATATGTCTTGCAGTTTCCTTTTCTTTACATACAGTTTCTCTCTGGTATGTACCTATCCTGTTCATGTGCATACTCAGACCACAGTGTCCTTAATGAGCCTCGTGATTTTCCCAAGTTTGTGCTCTGCCCAGGATGTCTGCCACCCCTGTAAATCCTCCATGAGGAAACTTACCTAAGAGGCGCTTGCTATTGGACAAGCAAGTATCTTATGGATGGACAAATAATACTAGAATAGTACAGGAAATTTAAAAAAACTGGCTGTACGTCTCAAAATGGACTGACTGTCTAGGGCCATTGTCAGTCGATTCTGTGACTGTGTACGAGAATCATCCAACAGAAATCCTCAAAAATGAACTTATTGTACAATTCGAGAACTGAAAGTGTGTTACTCAAATGTTTTATGTGTATTATCTAAAAGACATACTTATTTTCAAACCATACCAGCTGCAACCAGTCTATTATTATCAGTTACTCTTATGATGATTCCACTATTATAGGCGAGTTGACATACTTCAAATGAAGACTTAACTCTGTTGCCATGGCTCTTACGTTCTCCAGATCTCATTTGATGTAATTTCTTTCTTGGGGTTTGAAATATCGTGTGTATGTTCCTCTTTTTCTACAGTTTAATTTTTTTTTTTTTTTTTTTTTGGTGTTTAACGTCCGACTATTGTGCACACTTGGAATGCAGATGATGGGATGATTTATAGCGTATGAAAATGCCAAGCCATCACCAGGAATCGAACCCGGGTCCTCGGGGTGAAAGCCTAGTACGCTATCCACTAGGCCACCAAGGCGGATCGCTACTGCTACAGTTTCAGCAAAGAATTGTAGATACAGTAGCTACTGTCAGCCTCATTTTTTGAAAACTATGTATGTTAAGAACTGGACTACAGGACTGATATCTGCTCAGTCATTACGGGAGGGAAAGAAATCAAAACTTTTGTGTTTCATAAAAAATTTCTCGTGTAAAAATTGTTAAAAATTCTTGGATTTTGCCCTAAATAAAAGATATCAAAGTAATAATTTTTTTCAATTTAGTTTTCCTCAATAATAAAACGTTTACATTTTATTTCACTGTGGGTATAGTTATGAGCCAGTATGTGTTGGTTTCTGCAATGTTGAAATGCTGGTGGAAATTATGCATTGTCCTTTATTTGGTTATCATCTTTGTGTACGTGGCCAGAGGTACTGAAAATCCAGCAAAATATACTGAGCAAAACTCATGTGGCAGATTATATTTTGTAACAGTGCTTATCAATACAATGGAACACCTAACAACATACACATTTATGTCACCATTTCTGTCATGGTGTAATGGCAATGCAATAGTTTTTTGTTTGTTTACTGTGATTCTTTAGAACGTAGTATTTTGAGTGACTAAATGTAAATTAATTTAACTGTAGTGTCGAGTGAGTTTTGCGCCTCCCTAGTTTATATACTTTGAATGAGAGTCGATTTTGGTCTGTAAATTTTTGAGGGTGGTATGTGTGTGTGTGTGTGTGTGTGTGTGTGTGTGTGTGTGTGTGTGTGTGTTTGTGTGTGTGTAAATTAATATATATATTATTTTAAGGCGAAAAGCACATTGAGGCTATTATCGCCTCCCTAAATGCAAGTGTGAGTGTGAAGTGTTAAAGTCATAAGTGTAGTATTGTAAGTATGTGTGTTAGACTCGGGTACCACATGGGATGTCTAAATCCTCTCAATAGGTGCAGCTAGTCTTTCTTTATATAATCACGTTTTTTCAGAGCCCTCGTTTGAGTACCTACTTAGAAACCATTCTACCTACTGCATTGATTATTTTGGATGACCATGAATTCCATAACAGAGTCAGAGGCATGCAGTGCATTGAACACATTATTAATAATATCGTAAGTCAAGAAATTATTTAATATTAAAATTATAAAATATATAAGAATGAACGAATTGAAGAAGTGCCTGTATAAAGTTGCATTAATGAATAGTGCATAGAGTGGAAAAAAATCATTTTAAGTTTTCCAAAGTTGTTTGTATACCTTACATTTTGAAACTGAGGCACAATGCTTGATTCACAATTTATGAAAACTATTGATAAAATAAAAATTGATGAACACTATTAACGTTCATAGTGTTTAACAAATACTAATTAAACTTGTACTGACATTTTTGACATTCAATTGCTACAAAACGTTTATATAAGAGAATGTCTGTACTACATTAATTAAGTCTTGATTTAGTTTCCGTTTTGCAGGGTAATATTTTAAATTACTTTTTGTCTGTCCTTTAAGGACAATAAAATTGCTTTTTAATAAAATGAGTATTTTTTATTTGTAAAGTGGTCACACTGTCATACTCTGAACCAGCTAATGTAGGCCTGAAACTACTGCAGTGTTTCGAAACAGCTGCAGCAATATTTTTAAAAACCGTGACATTGAGTATTAAGTAAATGAGATTATAGGTTGATGTCATTTCACAACTGATCAATGTTTAATTCCCTAGGGCACTTATAATGTTTTACAGTTACAGTGATATTTTTAAAAACTGTGACATTATAAATCAAGTAAACGAGTGCCTGGTTGATATAGTGACGCTGTCATTTCACAAGTGATCAGTGTTTAATTTCGTAGGGCACTTAATATGTATCTTAAAATTTCTTCTTCTTCTTCTTTCGATGAGGCCTGCTAGGGACCATGTGACAATTTCAGTTCTTCACACTTAGCTGTTATCTCTTCCGTTCCCTCCAATATTCCCTCATCCTTTCACTATGCAGCTTCTTTCTGTCTCCGGACCACTTCGCAGGTTTCTTCTGCAATCTTCCTTGGAATCCCTCCATACTCAGTATCCTCTTTATAAAAATCTCTGTTCAGCATTTCTTCTTCTTTTATAGTATTTCTTTCTAAATCTTTCATTACCTCTTGAATCCAACTAGTTTTTGACTTTTTATCCCATAGGTACTTGAGTATACTTTTCACAAGTTTTGAATCATTCATCCTGTACATATGTCCAAAAAATTGCAGTCTTCTCTTCATTATCGTCTCTGTCATGTCCTCTATGTTCCTGTATATTTCATCATTAGATCTTAGTTTCCATGTTTCTTTAGTCTTCACTGGGCGTAAAATTTTTCTCGTGATTCTCCTTTCTAGTATTTTCAGTTTATCTAAACTATAATTTAGTACCAAGCATTCACTTGCATACAGGCATTCCGGTTTCACTGCTGTAGTGTAGTGCCTTATTTTAAGATTTTTAGATAAGCACTTTTTGTTATAATAATTTTTAGTGATACCATTTATTCTTTCCATTTTGCGTACCCTTTCTTCAACAGCAGACTTCTCCAAGCCATTGTCTTGGATCATTTCTCCCAAATATTTGAATTTCTTTACTTTTTCCCCTTTACTTTTTCATTGTTATTAGATTTTAATATCACACAAAATAACTTTACAGTTACTTATTGCATTTTACACATTACAATGTGTTGTAGACACGTACTGAGCTGGATTGGTACGGTAGAGGAGCTTTGCTGTACAAAACACTGGAGCCTATGGTATACTTCCGTGAACCTGAACTTCTTCCATCTTTAATATCATGTCTCATTGCGTTATTGAAAAAGACTGAACTTGACCCTTCTGGATTAAATATAAAGGTACACCATTTTGTTAAATACTGCAGTGTTATTTTTAGTGTTATATAAATTTTGTTGATTCAGACTGAAAAAATGTGGATATAATTTTTTACTATTTTTTTCTTCTAATTTTTCTGAAACAAGTTTTCAACCTTGGGGGAGGCTAAATAAAAATTTAAAACTAAATTTATGATTCCTCATAAATCCATTTATTTTCTTCTTTTCGTTTCACCCTCTTTGGGGTACACTGAATCAATTATTTCTTGCGCGCAGTACTTTTGTTTGTTCCCAGTAGCTCTTCATTCTTTCCTGACCCATTTATTTATTGTGTGTAATTTTATAAAGTATGTTTTACCAAAAGAAGTTTAAACTTTCACCGTGGAATTGTTACAGTGGTCACACTTCGACGATATTTTCAATATATGGCTACCAAAAATAGAAATGGAACAAGAAATTACTTCTCGAATTGTCAATTTGGATTGCCTGTCTAATTTTCTTGTAGCAGCTGGGTTGTTTAGTTTACGATGGACTAAAAAACTGTTGAATATAATTGCTCAGTATTCAGCCGATAACAGTACGTGCCAAAAGTCTTTGGAGGTAAAAATATTTAAATTTAAAAATTAATGTCTTTTTAGCCAAGTTAGTTTAAAGCTATAATATTCAATTTATAAAAAGTTAAATTTAAAAAAATAATTCGTAGTTTATTATATTTATATTATATTACCAACTTCTTGTACTTGCGTCTTTAGAATTCATGCCATTGTTGTGCAGCAACTTTTTGTACAGAAAGAAAGTTTGCCTGCCAAAAATAGAAGTGATCAGCTGAATAGAGTAATGTAGTAAAATAATCTTCTCCATTATATATATAATAATAATAATAATATATACAGGCTTTTGCTTTATATATATATATATATATATATATATATATATATATACTCCACACAAAAGCTACCATGGAGGGTATTTTGAAGGAAGAACGCAAAATCTTGAGGAAGATCCTTGGCTCGAGATTAACAGAAGATGGATACAGGTTGCACTCCCGGAAGACCACAGAGAAGATATCGAAACTGGCAGTAGATAGAAGAAGGAGGCTTCGGTTCTATGGACACATCAGTAGACTCCCAACAACGAGACTTGCCAACAGGATCCTTAAGTATATACAAGGAGTCAAATCAACATCGTGGATCGCACAAGTCAGAATAGACCTACATGACGCAGGAATAGACTCAACAGACATTGAAGACAGGAACGTATACAGGAGAAAGATGCTCGGTTGGAAGGTCCCAGAGAATGAAATCCCAAAGAGAGCAGGGGTAAAATGGACGGAGGAGCGGAAGAGGATCCATGGGGACAGGATGAGGGAGGTGTGGAGGATTAGAAGGAGCAAGACATGAGTCGGAGTGCTTTGCGTAATCTAAAAGGGTCTATACGCAGATAATAATAATAATATATATATCAGTATACTTACTATTTCATAATCTATCAAATACTAAGCTCAGCTCAACAAGAGTTAAAGCACAAAAATAATGATTTAGATTAGCCTATCCTAACCTAAAATTATTATTTTTGTGCTTTAACTCCTGGCAAAAATTAATGTTTGCTTCATTATTATGTGATATTATATGATATTATATTGAAATGTAAATATATAAAACTTTTTCACAATGTCGATAAAGGCTGTTACTATAAATAAGACAGCGCTTTCCCCATCGAGACACTCTTTGTACAACCAAGTTAACTTTGTAACAGTTTTACAAACAAAATGCTACTGTGTTTTATTAAATTGTATTAATAAATTATTAGAAAATGCTCAATTATCCTGTAAGGCTGACCATGCACTTTTAGATGAGGTATATTGTGTTTTCAAACAAAACGTTTTCAATGCTGCCAACATCAACGTTTAAAGGTTAGTAACGAAAAACTCTGATTAAAACACAATAGGGTATTTTTTTCTTGAACAGAGGATATAATATAAACCAATTTGATTATATAGAATAATTTGCGAATATTGTAATTTTTCCTATTTTATAATTTTATCCTATAATATTAAACGAAAATATTAAACTATAATATCAAGCGTTAAAAATGGGTCTCAAAGTTTCATTTGAAAAGACTAAAATATTGGCAAACATACAAAAACCACCAAAAAAGCTTCAAGTGGGAGAACAATACATTGAGATAGTCAAAGAATTCAAATATCTTGGGGAATGAATCAGCTGGAATGCGCTAGAGAAAAAAGCTATGGAATCTAGGAGAAATAAAATTGAATTAGCCTTCCAACTTACCAAAGACACATACAACAAGAAATCCCTCTCCTGGAATACAAAGATAAGGCATTATCATACGGTAATTAAACCGTATATGCAACTGAAACATTATCTCTCACAACCCAGGGCCCACTTGAAAGGCTGGAGATCAAAGAAAGAAAGATATTATGAAAAATCCTAGACCCCAAATTTCATAACAACCAATTACTCCACATCAGGAATGAAACTCTTTACCAAAAAACTGAAACACTATCAGACACAATAAGAAAAAGGAGAATTGATTTTTATGGGCACATCCTCCGAATGGACAAAAATAAACTAACCAAAAAAATATTTGACTGCTTTTGCAATAGAAGAGCCAAACCACTTTGGTTTAGAGAAACAGAGAAAGACATAACAGAACTACTAATCACTGACACTATGCTCATGGACAGAACAGCCAAAACAAAAACCAAGGACAAGAAGCAACGTTTCCAAGGCAAAGTCAAATCCAAGCGAACGATCCAAATCTCTGACGAAGAAAGAAAAGCAAGATCACAACGAATGAAGCAATACTGGGCTACGAGGAAGGCACAGAACATTAAAAAGTGATTGATTTAGTGTACCCCAAAGTTGGGTGAAACAAATAAAGAGAAGATTAAACGAGAAATGTCTGTGTTCAGCTTATTTCAAAAATGGCTAACGATTTTTATGTAACTTTGTATATAAGGGTTTGAGATGCCTCAAATTGATTGTGTTAAGTCCCATGTTCGTAAAAATTGCTAGACAGTGTTTTATAATTATTTAAGCAAACAATATATACGTAGACTTGTCTCATTTACCAGTGCATTGAGACGATATGCCTGTCTCCGTATTGTCAACTGCCTAAGAGTTGTTTATTTTTATTCACGATTTTTGTTCAAGATTCACTCCTAAATTTTTTTAATTCTGTAAAGATGGCTGATCTCCACAACACAATAACAGTTTTTATGCATGCCAATGTAGAGGCAAATGGTTTAAAAGTTCTGTTACTCCCGGAGAATGATCTTCAAACTAGAAATTTTGTATGGAAAGACGTTCTGAATAATACCAACAATGGGGAAAAAATTTAAAATAATGATTTTTTTTATGAGAACCTTGAAAATTTTGAATTCATTTAATTAAAATATGCATACTTAAACCCAGATAATAAATTTTAGTACTTGTGTTTATAAATAATTTGTTTTTGTTTTATGTACTATAATATCATGTAATATCTTATAATAATGCTCGGTTAAGATTGTGTGCACTGTTGATTTTCCTAAATTTAGTTCTTCAGCTATCATTCGGACAGTTTTTCGCGATCAGTAAGGACAAGACGCCGCACACGATCAATGTTTTCATGCACACAAGAGGTTGAAGGTCGTCCAATTCTTGCATCATCCGTGGCGTCTTCTCGACCTTCTTTAAAGCGCTTAATCCACTTGAAAATGGCTGTTTTCTTCATAGCATTATCACCATAAACAACTCTCAACATTTCAGCAATTTCTTGGTAATTTTTACCAAGCTTTACCAAAAACTTGATGTTAATTTGTTGTTCAGTGAATTGGTCAATTTCCATATCGACGAACAAAAAAATAATGCAAAACTAAAAATAACTCTACTCGCAAGATCCGCACAGCGTAACGTTCTGCCAAGCACTGACGGCTCATTGGGTCCCAGACAACACGTGAGGCCAGTGTTCGTGGCTTAACTCTCCGTAATGGCCACCATATTCGACCAGTTCGCGTATTTATTGGACAAACCTCGTATTTGTCAAGCAATCTTTGTAGATTTGTATTTGTGTAAATGTATATAAATATAAATAAATAAAGTGTGTTTTTGCCCATTATTTGTAAAACGTTCATGAATGTGACTTAATATTATATTGTTTTAAGTACTTCTATATATCACTATTAATGAGCAATCTTTGTAAGTATGTATGTAATGTATATATTATGTATATGTATGTGTTCTATTTGTGTAAAATGTATGTAAGTGATGAAACATAAAATAGTATATAGGGCACAATATTTTTCAGTCTGTTTGGGCAAAAATGCAATTTTAAAAATATGCCACCAGAATCGAAAAGTTTATTTCATATTTAAAAAATGGAAAATACCTAATAAAGCTTGATCACCGAGTACTTAAAATTAATGCAGTATAAGAACAATAGTTATACTTACTTAGGGATGACTTACAATAGTAAACTTACAATAGTCAGTTAAAATGATTTTGTTTTAAACTTACAATAGTTTAATTTTAACATATTTTGGTAGTAATTTCAATTAACTATTATTGATCAATAATCTTTGTATTATTCTACTTTTATTATTAGTATTCCTGTAATGATTTATAATACCAATCTGTCCTAATGTTCTTATGTTCTTCTTGTTCCAGATTCTTTTCGTATTTATTGAAATAATATGGCCTAGAATTCAGGTTCACTGTGACACTATTTTCATCATTTTGATGAAAGTTGCAATGGACCTTCCAGATATTGAGGACAGGTCTACATCACAAAAAATTGCTCCATTACTAACAAAATGTTTGAATAAATTAAAAGAAGCAGCTCCTGATAAAACCAATAAATTAATAAGTGATGTATCACAAAACCTGGAGCTAAGATCTGCTTATTGTGTTTTGTTATCTTCAGCAACATAAATGAACTTGTTATATTGTAAAGTACTTGATTCTATTACAAACTCCTATTTTTAGTTGTGCATTTTTTATTTCCCACTTTTTTTTGAAAAGTAATTCCATAAAAATACTTTGACAGTTTTACCTATTGTGTATTATTCTTTTGTTATGTTGTTTTATCTGTAACCCAAAGTACAAAGCAAATTAATTAGTCATGGAAATTAAAATAACAAATTATTAACATGTATCATGTTTTAGGGCTGGTTGTGATGTTGGGTTTTGCGCAATGCTTGCCAATGTCATATTGTATATAATAATATATTTAGCGCTGTTGCATGCTATTGTATATATTGAACAACTGATTTCTCACAATAGCTGTTGCTTCAATATCATTTCAATTGAGGTTATGTTAAAAATTCAATTTCTATATAAAATTACTTTAAAAAAATATGTTTTAAATGAAGAAATAAAATTAATGGTGAAAATTTTACGATTAATAAAAGAGTTAGGATATTAACAATGTCAACTAATTAATAACAAAAACAAGGAATTGGGGAAACATGATACATAATATACATTTCTTTTTTTGTAACGGAAATTTTTTTTAATACATTAATACTGTATAAATCTGATATCATTTGAGCTACTTTTTGCACAATTTATTTCAATAATAGAAGTCATTTTTGGTTTAGTAAATTCTAAACTAAAGTACACGTTTAGTGTTAATTCATATTTTTTAAACAGTATATTTGAGGTTATTTATCATGGAACGCTTTACAATGGAACAAAGAATACTAATTGTGAAAACACATTACAGATATGTTACGCAGAAGCTATGCGAACAATTAGAAAATAAATTAAAAAAAATGAAATTAACGATGAAAATGTTAAATTTAATATAAGAGTTATGACTTAAAAGCAATACCAACTAATTAATATTAAAACAAGAAAACCATGATACATGATTTATATTTTTGGTTTGATAACAGAAATTTTTTGTCGACATATTTTTCATTCATCTTTATAGTGCTACAGTCCTTGAAGAATCTTGGCTTCCTTCAAAATTATTATACATATGTTAAAAACATTGTAATTAATTTAAACAAAGAATGTTTTGCTTAGTTTAGAAAATATTATATTTAACAAAGTGCATGATGTCAATTCATTTTTTTCGTCTGCATTAGCCCAATTGTGCACAATAGTCGGACGTTAAACACCAAAAAACAAACAATTCATTCTTTTTTCAACGAAAGATTTATCTATGATCGTCGTAATTTGTGTCTCACCAATGAAATGAAACTAAATGACATGCACGAAGTGATTATTTATTTGTAACCATAGTCGATTGTCGATTTGTTTCTCGATACTTAATACTTCATACAGTCTACAAATCCTAGCAGACGGCAGGGCGTTTTGGCAATTGGCACAACAGTCAGACTTGTCCTTACGTCAATGTAGTTTGTTTGACATTTCATTTTAGCATTTAAGTGTTAAGACTGTTTTGTAATCAGTAGTGTTAAATACGGATTAATTTTATTTAGTTATTATACACGCTTGAATTTTATTAGGCCAACATAAACATGTAAGTATTTAAGCTGATTTAAAACTTACATTTAAACTGATTTAGCCTTTAGTATTAAAATGAAAAATTTACTTCAATTGACCTTTTGAAACAAAATATGAGCTATGTAATGAAAGAGTTAGTTTTTCATTAAGCGTATTAATTACATTATAAAACATGCCAATAATGTATGTTAGACATAATACCATTAATTGAATATTGATCCTTTTTCATGGACTTGAAATTATCTAAAGGAAGTATTTGAAATTAATCAACAATTTTCCATCTCTTACTGTCACTAAAAACATTTATTACAATTACACATGTATTTAAACACACATTCATAGTATAATTGTAAAGATAGAGAGAGTATCAAGTGAATTGAAATTATATAAGAGAACTAACACTGTCCTTGTATTCCAGCAATCAAAATTGTAATAAAAAACAAGTTTGTAAGGTTCAATCCCTTTTAGGTTATGAAGAGTTGAATATTGAATTAGGTCCTGCAGTAAGAACATATTGAAACCACTAATCAAGACTGTAAACATTTGTTTTTTTTTCTAGACCATCCTTACCATGAACAACTTACATAAATGTTTCTCAAAAAGTAGGCCTTGTCTTTTTTTTTTTAAGTAAACTGATCCTAAATTTTAGGCTGGACTCAAAATTTACTGTATAGCAAATTTTTTAAATTGCTATATGCACTGCAACATATTACCGTAGCTAACCATGTTTTGTTAGGTAGTTAATATTTTTTTAAATAAATCGTCATATTAACTTTGTAGCGCTTTTATTATAATAGGCCCCCCTACTTATACTATATTTCATTAGATATGTTTTTTCTGTCATGTATATTGTGTATTATTTTTTACAACTGAGAGGGTTATATAATCCATATAAAATACTTTTTTATGTTACTAGTTTTTAAAAAAGGTATTGTCCTCAGAAGTCTACTAAACTCTTTTCTCTTTTACAACTGTGTGATTATATAGATCTGTTCTGTGATTAATATAAAATTTTAAAATGTCACTACCTGTCCGTTAACAAATGACAGAAACAAATTTGATATATGTTTGTCATTAGAATTAAAATGAAAAATTAAACTTTTGGTATAGGCTACAATGACCATAATACATTTGTTCATTCAGCTTCATTTACTGACTTCAGCTGTTAACCAGTTGTTGTTGTTGTTTCCTATGGCTAACCCGGACTCCAGTCCATCAGCCTCCTTTCCTCCCAATACAGCCGAGCGAAGCTCTTCTGTCGTCTCAAATCAGCATTCAATCCAGGGCATGTCAGCAGGTGTTCCTTGTTCATATTTGAGTTTGTCTCTTGGCACAGAAACAACTGTTAACTATTAAAGCCGAATAAAGACACGTGGCTAATGTCTTCTGAATGTTTTAATTTAATTTTTGATGACTATGTCGTACTCTTTATTTTTGTATATTATGTCTGATGATGTAATAACCAGCAGCAGATACAGATATTTTGTTTCGGAAGGATCACAGGTTTTTCCTTATCCCGTGTCCAGCCTTACCATTATCTAATTGGTGCTGTTCAGTATACCCGTTTTATATACGAGGTTTGTCCAATAAATACGCGAACTAAGGTCATAAAAACTTTATTTTACAAAATTTCATTTACATTTATTTTGTCCCCTTCAAAATACTCTCCATTCACTGCTATGCACTTATCCCATCTTCTTTTCCACTCTTCAAAGCACCCTTAGAAGTCCTCGGAAGTCAGGCTTTTCAGTCTCCTCGTCGTTTCTTGTTTTATTGTGTCCACATCTTCCCAATGCTGTTCTCTCATCACATTTTTGCATTTAGGGAATAGAAAAAAGTCGCAGGGGGCGAGGTCCGGTGAATAAGGGGGATGATCAAGGATAGTGATTGAATTTTTAGCCAGAAACTGGCGAACAATCAAAGCCGAATGTGCGGGTGCATTGTCTTGATGAAGAATCCATCCATCGTTTTGAGTCAAATGTGGTCGCACACGACGCACTCGATCTCGATGATGTTAATTCGTTGTTCAGTGAATTGGTCAATTTCCATATCGACGAACAAAAAAATAATGCAAAACTAAAAATAACTCTACTCGCAAGATCCGCACAGCGTAACGTTCTGCCAAGCACTGACGGCTCATTGGGTCCCAGACAACACGTGAGGCCAGTGGACGTGGCTTAACTCTCCGTAATGGCCACCATATTCAACCAGTTCGCGTATTTATTGGACAAACCTCGTAAACCCTAAATTTTTAAACTGTATAATACTTATTTACATTCATATATGTTAATAAAATAATAATAACTACTCTTTTAGGTTTATTTCAGTTTATTATAGAAAACATGAAAATATAAAAAAAACTGTATAAAGTAGATGGCATATACATTTGCTACAAGATAAAAAGGTGTATAAATATGTATGCTTTTCGTTTTTCTTAAAATATGCTTTTGATGTCTTCTGTTGCTTCAGTTCCCTTTTTCAAATCTGGTGTTGGTATTTGAAGAAGGCGACTGAGTGATAAAGTTACTCTTTAAACATAACTAAGGCACATGCCAACGTCTCTAAGACAACTGCGAGGAAAAGTGAGAGCTCCAAAAAGATGCTTTTAAAGAAATGCGTCAAATGTTGTCTTTTTGTTTTACCATGTAGAAATTTCTAAGTGTGTTATAAACTTTAAAAACAATTCTTCATGGAAGGCCAAAAAATAAAAATAATTTTTGTAGTTTAAAAAAAAGGCCAAAATATCCTGTAGTAAAGAATTGAATAAAATTATATTTAAAGATATCATAATCAGATCGACTACATGGGGGAGTATCTTTTTTTTTGAATATTCTAAATAAAGGTAATGTACTTTTTGCTTGGTCTAGATTTGAATTTTGTTGTCAAAAAAATTATTTTTGAAAAAGTGGACTTAATTGGTTTTCATCTTTCGTAAATCTACTCAAGTTGATGTGAAAAGTTAGCAGAGTTGTTTAAAATGACAATCCTTTATTGACAAAGTCAAAAGTAACAGAGTAAATGGACTAAGGTTAATTAATTAAGGGACAAATAAAAATTAAAAATTTTAGAAGAACTTTAGGTTTCATGGCTTTAGGATTCATGAGTCATATGTTTTTAAGGTTGTAAATTCAGTTTCTCGCTTATGGTTTAAGACTATTTCGTGTGGGTTATGGGTATAAGATTTCTAGGTCAAAGCTCCCGTCTCATGTGAATCTGCCTTTTGCCGTTTATCTATCGTTTTAATCACGTTTACCTTTCGATCTTCTAAGTTTTTGGGAGGGATCATGACCACTCCCTTGATTCTGCCCTGATCAGTGCAAAATATGTTGTTTTTGTGCTAGCCTACTTTTAAGCGGTAGATTATATCATGTTTCATTTAACATTAAACTTACCTTAAGTGTGTTTTTTTGTGTGTGCATATTGTTTGTTTAATATTAAACAAGCATTTTTCAAACTATTTATTGTCCGAGTTGTTTAAGTTTTAGCTGCAGAAATAAAATTAACTAAATTACTACTGCTATACTTTATAATCAATTTTTCATAAAAAATAAAACAAACTGTATGTGTTGGACAATTTTTAGATTTTAAGTGAATATTATGTATTTTTAAATAACTTTAACAATGTTGCTTTAGGTCAAAATCAGAAAAAAGTGGAAGTGGAGCGCCTCAAACATTTGCGTGAGTTTATTTGTTACTTTATTATATGAATAAACATAATGAAGGTTTTTTGATAATAATGTAACATTTATAAATAAATAATACAATATTTATAAATATTTATAAAGAGACATTGTTTTGTATATGCCTCTAAGTTATTAAACTTAATTAACTTTCCTTTAAAGATTTTATTACTGTAGGTTGGGCATGTCGTTTTAATAAGAACATGACAGTTGCAAATAAAAAAGCCAAGTTACTTTGCCGTCTATCGTTAAAGGACTTTGTGATATTACTTTAAATTACCATATGTATCAAGCGTTTTTGCCCTACAAGTGTATATAAATTCATATATTACTGTACGGTACTGTTTTTTTTATAAAATGTTACATTGATGTGTATTCTATTATAATTGATGTGTAGATCATGTAATTGTAAATAAAATGATGAAATATTAAGTCAGTATAATGAAAATTACAACATACTCAGACACACACGTCTCCAGTCATATTAACTTCAAGAGCTATAAGTACTTGCAGTTTAATTTTTTATTTAATGTTATCATGACAAGTGTTTATAAATGAGGTACTTTAATAATTTTAATTCATATTTGTTTTTAATGAATACTAATTGACTTCTGTGAATCATTCACAACACTTAATTTATTGATATTTCTTATATCATATATAGAAAACCAAATCAGCTGTTTTATAGAAGGTCCCCCAAATTTCTCTCAAAGCCAGTTTTTAAGGATAGAGTAAATTGCAAACATTGCTGTCTTAAAAATAACCATTATATAACTTTGTGAAAATTACTATTATTTCGTCAAAATAGTATTTGTGACGTCATAATAATATAACAGTATTGTATAACAGTATAACACTATTGTTAACAGTATGCAGTAGTATAACAGAGTATACAGTAAATGTATAACAGAGTATAGTATAACAGAGTAGTTGTGAAATGATAATAGAGTATAGTATAACAGAGTAGTTGTGAAATGTATAACAGAGTATAGTATAACAGAGTAGTTGTGAAATGTATAACAGAGTATAGTATAACAGAGTAGTTGTGAAATGTATAACAGAGTATAGTATAACAGAGTAGTTGTGAAATGTATAACAGAGTATAGTATAACAGAGTAGTTGTGAAATGTATAACAGAGTTTTTATAACAGAGTAGTGTTTATAGTATAACAGAGTATTGTGAGTATAACAGAGTTGGTGCTAATGCATAACAGAGATGGTATGATTTATAGTGTTGTGAAAATGCCAAGCTTTGGCCGGGAATCGAACCGGGTCAGAGTAGTTGTGAAATGTATCAACTACTAACAGAGTAGTTGTGAAATATATAACAGAGTATAGTACAACAGAGTAGTTGTGAAATGTATAACAGAGTATAGTATAACAGAGTAGTTGTGAAATGTATAACAGAGTATAGTATAACAGAGTAGTTGTGAAATGTATAACAGAGTATACAAAATAACTACGGTTATGAGAATAGTAATGCTAACAATAATTTCTCTCATTGTGTAAACATGTCCGCAAATAACTCGACTATCATGACGGTGAACTGGCATGAGATTTAATGGCCTGTCATTTCTGTAATACACTAATTTGTTTGCCTTAACTCTCTAGGTAGCGATTACTGAAATATATGTGCATCCTAAATGATTAAAACAGCTGTTACAGTGTTCAGTACTGTCAGCATGAGTGTATTATTGGGCAGTCAAAGCTCGTGGTCTTAAAATTCTAGGATTGCGTACCAGTGCAAGATTCGAAAACGGTTAAAAGAAAGTCTAATGTTATTGCTATTTAGGCAGATTAATTAAATTTGTTATATATAATAATAGAGATAATTACAACCATTTAGCATATTACAATGGGTATTAGTATATACCTAATGTGTGTGTGTGTGTTTGTAAGCAAAGTCTATCTTTTCCTTCTTTGGTCACATTTGGAAAACAAACTGTTGGAATGGCCTTTATGGTAAGACCCAGAGTGGCCATCATGCTAATCTGGAACCATGAAATTGGCACACTGATCTCTAAGTCACTTATCGTAGTCATTAAACATTTTGTATATAGTATATATATATATATATATATATATATATATATATATATATATATATATGTATATTATATTATATGTATATGTATATGTATAATGTGTGTGTGTGTGTGTGTGTGTGTGTGTGTGTGTGTGTGTGTGTGTGTGTGTGTGTGTGTGTGTGTGTGTGTGTGTGTGTGTGTGTGTGTGTGTGTGTGTGTGTGTGTGTGTGTGTGTGTGTGTGTGTGTGTGTGTGTGTTAGCATTCTAAAGTCCACAATGTTGGTGCAGTTTTATTCAAACTTGGCTCAAAAATTGATTTTGTTAACAGGTTTTCAAAAGAGTACAGGATATAAAGTTATTCTTTGAAATTCACTTTCATTCAATCAGTAAGGCAGTTGTGCATTGTAAATATTTAGAAACTCCAAATACCACTAGAAATTAATTTTTTAACCGTAATTTTACAAATTTGCAGCGTGTCTAGTTGACTAAGAAAAAAGAGTAATTAGGATTATGACCTATTCTTCCCGTCAGTGGTCTATCTACTCACCTCGTAAAGGCTACCGCGGTTTTGAAACTATTGTTTCATCTTCAGGCCGTGATACAAAATGTTAAATCCCTCTGTTGAGATCGTCACAAAGTCAAACAAAACATTAAAAACATATGTTACAAACACTGAGCACAATTACACGATTAAAATATGTACAATGAAATTTGGTTTGGCCAAACGATTCGTGCGACTTGTATGTCGTTACATTCCGGACTCCATTCCAGCCTTTACAAGGTGAGTAGATAGACCACTGATGGGAAGAATTGGTCATAATCCTAATTACTTAAATATGTGGTCTGGTGGCTATGTTGCAATCATAAGAAACAAAAATGTACAAAACTTACAAAATGTACAAAATTTTATTATTATTGTAATAAATGATAGGATGCCATATCCAACACTCTTTGACCATATTAATCGTATTAATATTTTGTGGGTAATAAATGCATTTTTTAAAATCATTCAGTATATATTGATGATTCAATCAGACTTTTAGATTTATATCATTTAATTGTAAGTACAACAGTAATACCGTAACCGCTTTCTTATTGGCATCTCTGATAAAATTTTATCAAATTCACAACTTTCAACTGTCAAGGTTGTTTTATTTTTAATCTTATCACTAAGTTAGGCAACGCGTACAGTGATAGTAGCTACTAATATTGGGAAAAAATACAATTGACTTAGTCGCCCATACGTTGAGCACGAGGGATTTTTGTGATAACAAATTTATTACATGTCCATCCTATTATATAGATCAGAGTTTCAATTCTAATATCATACAGAATAATTGACAGCGCATGACTGGCCGTAATAAAGTTATCAGAGTTGATTGAGTGTTCTTTTATTGTTCCTCTTTGTCTTGATGGCAGGTGAAATCAATGTTTTGTAATCTGAAGTATTTTTAAAAAGATACGTTACGATATTTCACAGTGTAGTAAGTTTCTATTTATAGCCCAGAGATTATAAATATACTACAGTATTTAGGCTGTATGAATGAGTTCTTACAATTAATTGTTATCAATGATAACTGATGTTCAGTACTACTTCGGTTATGGTAGACTGAAAAATAAATCCTGTTATGTAATAAGGTACAATTTTTATATCTCTTTACGGTTAGAAAAAATAATAAATTGTGCATAAAAATTGCACATTCAATTAACTTCCAAAAACTGTTACACTTATGCCAAAAAAGGGTATCATAAAATTGGGTAGTTAGATTTTGATCTTAAATAAAATTTCATTACTGAAGTCAGTGCGCCGAATTAAATATAAAAAAATGAAATACGGTTTAAGACGGACAATAAGCAAACAACAAATACGACTGCCGTCAAGTATTTATTTTATTTTAAACTTGGTACATTGACTTTAGTTATGAATCTTCATAATACGACTGAAATTTTACCAAAATCTGAAGGACTGATCAGTTCGGTTTTTCTCAGAAATAAATTACTTACCTGTAATTTGATCAAAATCGTAAAGTAAAAATCATAAAGTAACATTTGATCAAAATCGTTGAACATGATTTTGAGAAAAAACAGACTTATAATTGTTTTTTAAAAAACAATCAGTTTTTTTTGTTATTTTAAGGCGAAAAGCACATTGAGGCTATTATCGCCTCCCTAAATGTAAGTGTGAGCGTAAAGTGTTAAAGTCGTAAGTGTAGTGTTGTAAGTGTAAGTGTGTGTTAGACTCGGGTGCCGTGAGGGACGTCTAAATCCTCTCAATAGTTGCAGCTAGTGTGCATCCCCTGCGGGGTCCACCCCTTATAATCCATCCTTATAATAAAAAAGGCATTAGACATAAGCCTTTAAGAACAAAACTTGTCCAAATCAACTTTATATTTTAATCTCTCTTTAATTAAGCGAGTTCATAATTTATGGTTTTTCATAAAAAAAACTGTCAGTGAAATAAATTATATGTTGGCAGACTACGTGCATTATTTCATCAAAATCGATCCGTTTGTTTAGTCTCCAGTAATGTGCAGAACCACACATAGACAGACAGACATCCAAGGTACAACTTTTCTGTTTTATGGTTCTGAAATTATACATGTCCACCAAAATATCATCTTTACATTACAATTTTCTTCATATATACTTCTTATAGATAAAAAATCAAATTCATTGCAGTCAAAAATTCAGTCAGTCAAAAATTCATTGCACTGATATATTTCTATATTATGTTTCACTAATCAATTGTTTCAGTAGGACCTCGCAGGGGGTGCAGACTAGCCAGCTGCACCTATTTAGAGGATTTAGACGTCCCTCGCTGTACCCGAGTCTAATACACACTTACACTTACAACAATACACTTTACACTCACACTTACATTTAGGGAGGCAATAATAGCCTCAATATGCTTTTCACCTTAAAATAACAAGGAAAAATTAGTTTAAGTAGGTATTTTTGAAATTATTACTTGTACTTCAAGAGCAATTTCTGACCGTCTTAATAAAGAATCAGATTTTTTAAATCGTCTTAAAAATTTTTAAGTACCCAAATAAAATGTTATAGGCACCCTTAATAAAATTTGGTTGAGGACCTATCGTCAAAAATTTTAAAATTGGACCAATTTCTCGAAATCAGTGAATATATGAAAATTCATGTGGCAATTCATGTGTACCAAAAATTAAATGTGTTACCTAGAAATAAAAAAGCTGATGATTATATTTTGAGAAATTAAGGTCATTTTTAGGCTTTGTATCAATATCTTTCGTATTTTTTTTTTTGGGTGTGTGTAATAACTTAGAGATTTATTAACATTGAGGTTCGCATTTCCTTTGAAAGAACCATGTTATAAGTTAGAGATCGATCTGTGTATTAAGGTAGAGGTTCCATACTGTGTATTAACATCAAGACTACAGTGCTGTTAAGTGTGTTGCACCGTGTGTATATGTTGCCGACGCCGCTGCTTGCAGGCGCTTCAGTATCTTTTATCTAACAAGTAGAACTCGCTTAGTTAAAGAGAGATATATTATTAAAATATAAAGTTGATTTGGACAAGTTTTGTTCTTAAAGGCTTATGTCTAATGCCCTTTTTATTATAAGGATGAATTATAAGGGGTGGACCCCGCAGGGGATGCACACTAGCTGCACCTATTGAGACGATTTAGACGTCCCTCACGGCACCCGAGTCTAACACACACTTACAATTACAACACTACACTTACGACTTTAACACTTTACGCTCACACTTACATTTATGGAGGCGATAATAGCCTCAATGTGCTTTTCGCCTTAAAATAACAACAAACAAAAAAATATAAGGGGTGGAAGGATAAAATTTGTATCTCAGGTTTTATGAAATTTTAAAATCCGTTTTTTCAGAACTGCAATAATTCTCAGAATTTGGTCATAGTGTACTTGTCAGTATGATGTAACTCAAATTTTCGTTTTATTTGGGAACATTGAACATGCAAGCAACGGCGTTGATGTTAATACACAGTACGGAACCTCTATCTTACGAGGGTTGATCAAATATAAACGAGACTGACTTTCTAAAAACTTTTCCATTGGACATTGAACTCTAAAGGGTGGGGTTTCAGGTAGCCTGGGAGGTTTGGGACGGGCGTAGACGGGCAACATTTCCGTTCGGACCCTTCAGTGTAAAACTATACAATGAGTGAGAGTGAAGTGCACGTTTCCGTGGAGCAGAGAATTATTATTAAGTTTTTGGCCAAGGAGGGGGTCAATCCGACTGAAATCTTTCGTAGATTGACGGCTCAATACGGGGACAGGACCCTGTCAAGAGCTCGCGTTTTTGCTTGGCACAAGGAATTCGCCGAAGGACGGGAAGCAGTAGAAAAACTGAAGGCCAAATCACGATCGTCGGCCGGGAAGGTAATGGCCACTGTATTTTTCGACAATCGATTATTAATACCTTTCACATCGATTTCCTCCATCAACGACGCACAATAAATGCACAATATTATTGCGATGTTTTAGAGGCCGCAAAACAGTCTTTTCGTAGGAAAAGGAAATCTAAACCGGCGAGAAACGTCATTCTTCTTCACGATAATGCCCGACCACATTCGGCGAACGCTACGAGGCTTAAACTCGATCAAATTGGCTGGGAACCAATGGAACATCCCCCATACAGTCCAGACTTATCACCCTGCGACTATCACCTGTTTGGGCCACTCAAAGAGGCGCTTGGAGGCTAGCTTTTCGAAGACGATTCTGCGGTGGAGACCTTCGTGCTCCAATGGCTCAATGAACGCCCGAGAACTTTTTAAGAAGATGGAATTAAAAAACTTCCAATTCGGTGGGAAAAATGTGTTACTCGTGCGGGAGACTATGTAGAAAAATAAGTTGTATCAAGAATAATTTGTAAGTAAGCAATAAATTTTTTAAAAAATCAGTCTCGTTTATATTTGATCAACCCTCGTATTACACAGGTCGATCTCTAACTTATAACACGGTTCCTTCGAAGGAAATGCGAACCTCGGTGTTAATAAATCTCTAAGTTATTACACCATTTTGGGGGGGGGGGTTATGTAATTTATGTTATAGTTTTTCATTGTATAGTGAAAGCTGTTCCGTACATCCCAGATAGTTGCATACTGTTTACAGCTTTATATAAGGACTATTATAATAAATTGATTTCTTAACATTTTTATAAAATAAGTATTTGATAACCTATCCACATCTCTAATCTGAAATATTTTT
>CM040189.1:7625865-7630865 GCA_022606455.1 Callitettix versicolor | reverse complement strand
CAATTTTACATTAAGTAAAAAAATGTACAAAGAAAGACATAACGTATTCAGAATCCTAAAATTTAGAACTATAAGATTTATACTTTAAAACTGGTTTAACTAGACTATTTTGCATACCAGTATATTTTTTTTTACACGAAGGTCATAAGAAGGTTACAAAAATATCTCCTCAGTTAAAAACATTTTTTTCCTATAAGCGGCCATTGTGGGGGCATTTTTTGAACCTTTAATATTATCTCAACATTTATAGTCATTATTAAACGTATTTATATATTAAAACTAAATGTTTATATTTGTTTGCATCCATTAAAATAGTTCAGCTTCTTTTTACGTTGTACTTATGCAAACAGTTTTATAAATTAATTCAAACAATACAATCAGCACTTGAGAATGGATTACTAATGCATAATAGCAAAAGAAATTATTTTACTGTATCCAGTCAAGTGAGAGAGTTATATTACACGAATGAGTTGCTGATAAGTTTTCTCTCTCTATTTGTTTCACCCAACTTTGGGGTACACCAAATCAATCACTTTTTAATGTTCTGTGCCTTCCTCGTAGCCCAGTATTGCTTTATTCGTTGTGATCTTGCTTTTCTTTCTTCGTCAGAGATTTGGATCGTTCGCTTGGATTTGACTTTGCCTTGGAACCGTTGCTTCCTGTCCTTGGTTATTGTTTTAGCTGTTCTGTCCATGAGCATAGTGTCAGTGATTTGTAGTTCTGTTATGTCTTTCTCCGTTTCTCTAAACCAAAGTGGTTTGTCTCTTCTACTGCGAAAGAGTTTGATAAGTTTTTATTTTGTAAAAATTCTAAATTCTTGAGCCTACTCTTTTTTTTTAAATTTCTTGATAATTTGTAATGATTTTAAATTTTATTTTATTATTCAAAACTGTTATTTAAAACTGTATTTATGAAAATGTATAGTTAGCATATTTTCTTAATTACTTTTGAAGCACATTTTATTTATTTATTTTTTTTTTTTTAACGTCCGACTATTGTGCACACTTGGGCTAATGCAGACGATGGGATGATTTATAGCATATGAAAATGCCAAGCCCTGGCTGGGAATCGAACCCGGGTCCTCGGGGTGAAAGCCCAGTACGCTATCAACTAGGCCACCGAGGCGGCTGAAGCACATTTTAAAGAACTAAGAAAGTGTAATTAATATTTTTCCGTATTTTTTTTTTAGGGAATATCATTCACATACAAAGAAAATGGAAATATCTTAACACTTTTACTATCAAATTTTTATATACTGATGAAATTAAAAATAGGTATTTCCGCTACAAATTGTAATTTATTTATTCATTTTGAAAATTAGCTATTGGAGACATTTTTTTCTTTATTGTTATTGCCTCTAGTTTCTTAATCATTTATTATGTGGTTTAATTATTTTTTTTCTTAATGTTCGTACTTTATGCCAGTTAAACTAATGAGGACAAGGGATCAGCGTTAACGGTAAGGGAAAAACAACAGGAGTAACTGCGGCTAGAACTAAGAATCTTAAGGTGCACAGTTCAGTGACGCAGTAGACTGGCCTGTTCTTTAGCCACATCGGTCACTTTTAAATGCTTACAAATTAAGACGACAAACAAATTTTAAACAAAATGTCATGAATTGATTTTGGAAAATTAGGCTTTTTATTAGCCCCTGAATCTAATTTCTTGGAGACACAGCCTACATTTTGTTTAGTTGTTGGGACTATTTGCACAAAATTGAGAAATTTTGGTTTTAACAGATTTTTGACCAAAAAGTGGTTTCATTTTTTTTATTTTAGATATCTTTATTATTTTCTCTCTTTATTTGTTTCACCCAACTTTGGGGTACACTAAATCAATCACTTCTTAATGTTCTGTGCCTTGCTTTTCTTTCTTCGTCAGAGATTTGGATCGTTCGCTTGGATTTGACTTTGCCTTGGAACCGTTGCTTCTTGTCCTTGGTTATTGTTTTGGCTGTTCTGTCCATGAGCATAGTGTCAGTGATCTGCAGTTCTGTTATGTCTTTCTCCGTTTCTCTAAACCAAAGTGGTTTGGCTCTTCTACTGCGAAAGTAGTCAAATATTTTTTTGTTTAGTCTATTTTTGTCCATTCGGTGGATGTGCCCATAAAAATCAATTCTCCTTTTTCTTATTGTGTCTGATAGTGTTTCAGTTTTTTGGTAAAAGTTTCATTACTGATGTGGAGTAATTGGTTGTTACGAATTTGGGGCTTAAGATTTTTCGTAATATCTTTCTTTCTTTGATCTCCAGCCTTTCAAGTGGGCCCTGGGTTGTGAGAGATAATGTCTCAGCTGCATATAAGGCTTCTGGTTTAATTACAGCCTTATCTTTGTATTCAGGAGAGGACTTCTTGTTGTATGTGTCCTTGGTAAGTTGCAACTTTATTTCTCCTAGATTCCATAGCTTTTTTCTCTAGAGCATTCCAGCTGATCCATTCCCCAAGATTATTATTTTTATTATTAAGAATTTAATTTATTCGACTTCTTCAGTATTATTAATTTTCGTTGCGTTGCTGTCAGGCTATGTAAATTGTTTTTATTATCAAAAATATAAAATAAACTGTTTTCAAGATATTGGTGGTTTTAAATTAGCACCTTTTTAGAATAGTTTGTTTAAAAATTGTAGAATTTAAAAAAAACTACAAACTAACATTCTACAGTATTTCACATCAATAACACCTACGGTTCTGGAGCTGTTTTTTTTTAAAAAAACTTGATACTAGAGAGATAAAAAAATTTAAAAATTGCAGACATTTTCCGTAGCATTGCCTTGACACTATGTTTGCTTTATCAAAGCCAGACTTTAGAGCACTGAAACATTTAACAATCATAAATCATTTACCCAAGTGACTGCAATCATATTGTTAAGGTTATCAACGCTCTTGCCTCTAAGAGTCTTTGCTATCCATAGTTTATCTACCTTGCCACTAGCTGTTCTGTTTTTTAACACTTTAGACTACAAAGATACTGAAGGTGTTATATTGCAAGAAGCCATTGCGCAAATCAAGGTTTAATAGGTGATTAAGTACAAATTTAGATTTCATTTAATAATAGTGTCTTATCTCAATTGAAATTGTCAATTTAAAGTATTCTGTAATTGATTGCAAATAAATTGTCAAATGGTTTCCAATTCGTTTTATTGATTTGTTGACCACTTGTTGAGTTGGAGGGTAAGTGAGTCAATCAGTTCATTGAAGACATACTGGAGCTTGCAATTATAATTAATTGTTTTATTACTTGTAATATGTAGTGTTTATTGAATTTTTTATTACAAAGTTCTGAAACCTTCTTCTTCTTCTTCCAAAGGCTCCTCTTGGTTCACACCATTTTGGATCTTGCCTCCCAATACAATCCAGGAAAGTCCCTTCGTCCCTGCTTCCCTCTATCATGAAACCTAAATTATCATAAACCTAAAAGTTCTGAAACCTAAATTTTGACAGTATGAATAAGTAAAAGACTAATTTTCTATGATATAAATGCACCGCGCGGCTGTCTCATTGAAGCGATAGAAGCGAATTTCCAAAAGTATTTTTCTCTATCTTACCTATTCTGAAATTCTGATTTCACCATTTTAATCAGAATTAAAATCTGCATATATTAGGAATTTAAACTTTCAAATCACATTGAAAATACAAAAATTAATCCTGACGTATAAAAATTTCTTAATTTTAATGGATTTTGATAATTTAAAAATGATAATGTATGCAGTTTTTAATGGTGAGTAAACAGTGAGATCGGATTTTCAAAAAGTTTAAGACAAACAAGTTTAAAGTTATGATTTTTTTTTAATTTGTAGTGGCTGCCATTTTGAAACTGCTGAACAGATTTTGCTGGTTAACAAACTTATCTCCAAGCTATTATCATAATTGATTTTCTTTGCGAAGTTTGATTCAAATTGGATCAAAATTATGAACGAGTGTGCTAAAACATACATACATACACACACACACACACACACACACACACACACACACACACATATTATCACACACAAATTGGATAAAAATTATGAACGACTTTACTAAAACATACATTTATACATACACACACACACACACACACACACACACCAAGTTTGATTCAAATTGGATAAAAATTATGAACGACTGTGCTACACACACACACACACACACACACACACACAATTTTAACTACCTCAAAAAATGATTTAAAGGTCAGATTAATTACCCATTTAAAGCTTCTTGGGTCTTGTTATGATGGTGCAGCTGCAATAGTTCATTTTTCTAATGGGAACTCGCTAAACATAGATTGGTAATAATGATACTCCTACCTCAACTTTCTTGTAATTCAGTAACTACGCGAAATATGTATCTTTCCAAAAATTCTAGTTCAGAATACACTGGCAAAAAAAAACTAGTAATGTATAAAATCTAGGAAACCTGATTTCTTGAAAACTGATTCTACAAATTTTATGCAAATTTTGATTGTTACGTGGAAAGTCTTGACTAAATTCAATTTACAGAATTTGGAATTAAATTTTTGGTTTTTTTGGTGTTTAACGTCAGACTATTGTGTACACTTTGGCTAATGCAGACGATGGGGATGATTTATAGCGTATGAAAATGCCAAGCCCTGACCTGGAATCGAACCCGGGTCCTCGGGGTGAAAGCCTAGTACGCTACCAACTAGACCACCGAGGCGGCTTAGATTTTTTTTCAGATGTTTTGGTTCACTTGAAAAAAAAGAAAATACAAATGAATCATTTTTTTTTTATTGAGTATGTCAACGTATAGACCAATCAGCTGGACAATTTTTAAAATTAAATAATATTATTTATTGCCTATTTTCTAATAACAAGTAACTGAATTACTTTGCTTTATCTATTTCCAATATTTAATTAAAAAATATATAGCTGGGATAAAAATATTATGTATAGCTTTAGTGTGAGTAACTGTTCTAATTGTAAATGAAAAGTATGATCTGAGTCCTGATATTGTTATGATCATACAACTAGTCTGTTTGAATATTGTAAACACAGTTAT